>JADBJO010004073.1:196728-206728 GCA_016801955.1 Conus betulinus | reverse complement strand
TGTGTGACACAGAGAAAGAGAGACAGACAGACAGACAGACAGACAGACAGACAGAGGTCCACAGAAAGGTCATGCAGAAATGGAACAACACGCGGCAGAAAGGGAAAAACAGAAAAAAAAAAAAAAAAAAAAAAAGCGGAGTTGTCACACGTACATCCCCACTACCGCATCCCACAAGGGGCAATTCCAGACACCCGACCCTTTTTTACCTCAAAGACAAGAGTGACAAAGATGCCCCCCTCCATCCCTCCATCCATGCCTCCAACCCTTCCTACCCCCCCCCCCCCCCCCCCCCCCCCCCCCCATCCCCACCCCCTACCCACCTTTTCACCTACGACAACCAAAACCATCTGTCGGACGAGAGGTTCCGACAAGAGGCTTTTCCACAAAACTAAAAAGTTTTCCGATTCCCAGATGACCTCCCTCTCTCCCCCCAACCCAACCCCGTGCACCCTCTCATCCCCAACCTCCCCCCCCCCCCCCCACTCCCGCCCCAATCCTCACCCCACCCAGATTACCCGACAAAGTCGTCCTCTAGCAAGCTGCAGATTTCAGCCTTGCTCACCTCCTCTCTCTTCCACCAGCTAAGCACGGGACTGGACGAACATCCGGGCTGTGCTACGACGGGCGCCCTCTGGAGGCGGCAGACGGCAGACGGGTTACGAAACTCGTCGGCGCGCCATTTTGTATTCCTACTGGACGAGGCGCGCAAGACCGGGATCTGGTTTGGCCGACCCTCGTGCAGGTCTCGGAGGACGGCAAGAGAAACAGACCTGAAATTTGTAATCCTCCCCGGGAGAAGAAGAAGGTGATAAAAAAAAAAAGTTTCCTATTTTTTTTTTTCTTGTCTCCGAGGTTGGACTAGCAATTATACGAGTCCTCTCTCCTCGTGGGGTGAGGGGAAGAGGGGAAAGGTGGGGGGGGGGGGGGGGGGGGGGGCAAATTGACAGGACAGACTTTGGTAACTGCATTCCATTGACGCTATTGACTCAGACTTGGATTTTGACGTCTCATGTATATACAGTCTGAATTTGACGATTTCATTATAAGTACTTTGGTTCTGGTACTATTGTAGGCGTTGAAACCTTTCTCTGTTATTCTTGTTACCCGCCTTTCAGAACTACCATTCACCCACTGCTCTGGGACTCAAAACCGTTGATGTGTGATGTGTCTCCCATGGTGATTGGCAACCGCGAATGCTTATACAGGCTGCTAAAGAGTAAACTCAGCCCAGACACACACACAACACACACACACACACACACACACACACGCGCGCGCGCACGCATGCACGCATACACGCACGCACACACACACACACACACACACACACACACACACACACACACACACACATGCGCGCGCGCCTTGTAAAGTGGCTTCCAAAGTTTGAAGACAGTCGCTATTGGTAACCAGACAACTCTAAATGGGAAAGGATGAAGCGTACAGGAAAGCATATGGATGAAAACAGCCCTATTTCAACAGCACGAAGCTATCTTAACGGTGTTGCACACATCTAACGTGGTAGACCCATCGAAGCCATGAAAAGATGACCCACTGAACAGTTGAACAGTCCCTGCGTTGTGTGAAGAGATCGAACAGTCGCTGCCGGAGACAGCGTTCGCTTCCGGCAATGGGGAGTTGTTAAACTTTCGACCTCCCATGTAACAGAGAGCAAATCTGCCAGGCAGGAATATCTCCATGTCTTTTACAGTTACATTACCGGTATCTAGCAACAGAGACCTTGCAAATTGTCGGCAACAGAAATCTCTGTTGACATTTTATGTTTAAAGACTTGATAACTTCAGGCCTTTTTTAAATCGAAAAAGAAAAAAAAAGGTTACAAGAAAGAAAAAAAAAAAAAAAAGAAATTTCTATTCCTCCCACAACTTACAATATAGCAGGGATGATATCTTTGTAAGCGGACTGTCCTGAACGGCAAGTCTTGAAATGTATTCAGACACCTCTACTTTCGTCTTCTTTTATCTGCGTGTGTCGTTCACCCCCGCACTACTTTTCCTACTTTTCGCTACACGCATTGTCCAGTCAACACTACTCCCCCCCTTAGTTTTGGCTACATTTAGAACGTCCCATCAGCGTTACTTTCATTCACTGATTGCTCCCTACACCGCTCCCTTAGAGTCCATTTTCTGGCGTCCGTGTTCTTTGCCTTCTTTTGGCATCACGCATTAGTTAACCACCACCACGCTAATTTTTTTTTTTTTTTTTTTTTTTCAGCCCTCCTCCTCCTCCAACGTCCCCAAATGAGTACAAAACAGGAACCCCTTCACTGCTGTTTACTGGCCCGTTTGACGTTGACTCCAGAGCGGAACGCAGAAAACAAACCGGCGGAACACGCAACCAGGACCAGCGATGATAGTATACGTCGTCCGATCCCTGCTCCTGATTTTCTGCCGCCAAGGTGGGTGTCTGGGGACCACATGACGTACAGCAGGAAGGGAAAAAAAGATGAAAAAAAAGATGAGGGAAGAAAGGAAGAAAAAAAAAAAAAGAAAAAGAAAAAGAAAACCAAGAAAAGAAAACGAAAAAAAGAAAACGGGGAATCGGCTACACCAAACTGCGAGTCTTGCTGTTGATGTGCGCTTTGCCATCAGATACTGTGCGTTCTACGGACCCACTCAGTGTTGTGGACATCGAACTGACTTCAGGAGTGACAACAAACCATGCATTTGCTCTGTGCATGTCTGTCGTCTTTTCCTGCACCTTGAAAACGTAGGAGGGGAATTTAGGAACACAAAGGTTATACAACTGGAATCGTTGAGAGAATTAGGAAAATGTAGGAAAGGAAATTTAGGAACACAAAGGTTATATAAAAAAAAGGAAATATAGGGAGAAATAGGAAAACGTAGGGGGGGAAGGGGGGGGGGGGGGGGGTTTAGGAACACGAAGGCTATAAGAATTGGAATCGTTGGGAGAAATAAGAAAACGTTGTTGGGGGGGGGGGGGGGGGGTAAGGAACATAAAGGTTACAGAAATAGGAATCGTTGGGAGAAATAAGAAAACGTTTTTTTTTGTTTTTTTTTGGGGTGGTGGTGGTGGTAAGGAACATAAAGGTTACAGAAATAGGAATCGTTGGGAGAAATAAGAAAACGTTGTGTGTGTGTGTGTGTGGGGGGGGGGGGGGGGGGGGGGGGGGGGGGTGGGGGGGGGGGGGGGGTAAAGGTTACAGAAATAGGAATAGGTTGGAAAGAAATAAGAAAACGTTGTTGTGTGTGTGGTGTGTGTGTGTGGTGGGGGGGGTAAGGAACATAAAGTTTACAGAAATAGGAATGGTTGGAAGAAATAAGAAACGTTGTGTGTGTGTGTGTGTGTGGGGGGGGTGGGGGGGGGGTTACAGAAATAGGAATGGTTGGAAAGAAATAAGTGGTGTGTGTGGTGGGGGGGGGGGGGGGGGGGTAAGGAACATAAAGGTTACAGAAATAGGAATGGTTGGAAGAAATAAGAAAACGTTGTTGGGGGGGGGGGGGGGGGGGGTAAGGAACATAAAGGTTACAGAAATAGGAATGGTTGGAAGAAATAAGGAAAAACGTTGTGTGTGTGTGTGTGTGTGTGGGGGGGGGGGGGGGTGTAAGGAACATAAAGGTTACAGAAATAGGAATGGTTGGAAGAAATAAGAAAACGTTGTGTGTGTGTGTGTGTGTGTGGGGGGGGGGGGGGGGTAAGGAACATAAGGTTACAGAAATAGGAATAGTTGGAAGAAATAAGAAAACGTTGTGTGTGTGTGTGTGTGTGGGGGGGGGGGGGGGGGTAAGGAACATAAAGGTTACAGAAATAGGAATGGTTGGAAGAAATAAGAAAACGTTGTGTGTGTGTGTGTGTGGGGGGGGGGGGGGGGGGGGTGGGGGGTAAGGAACATAAAGGTTACAGAAAATAGGAATGGTTGGAAGAAATAAGAAAACGTTGTGTGTGTGTGTGTGTGTGTGGGGGGGGGGGGGGGGGGTAAGGAACATAAAGTTACAGAAATAGGAATGGTTGGAAGAAATAAGAAAACGTTGTGTGTGTGTGTGTGGGGGGGGGGGGGTGGGGAAATACATAAAGTTTACAGAAATAGGAATGGTTTGAAAGAAATAAGAAAACGTTGTGTGTGTGTGTGTGTGGGGGGGGGGGGGGGGGGGGGGGGTAAGGAACATAAAGGTTTACAGAAATAGGAATGGTTGGAAGAAATAAGAAAACGTTGTGTGGGTGTGTGTGTGGGGGGGGGGGGGGGGGGGGGGGGGGTAAGAAACATAACGGTTACAGAAATAGGAATGGTTGGGAAATAAATAGGAAAACGTAGAGGGCAAGCAGTAACACGAGGCAAGAAGTAGTCAGCAAACCGGCCAAGCCGTTGGGACAAAACACGCGCCGACTGAAACGCGTCCTCTTCAAAGCTCCTTCCACTTCCCCCTGCAACGGTACAGCAGGGAACAGCACGAAGGAGCCAACGTGCCGACGGCGACCCCGTTGGCAGCAGTTTTTACGCCCCGTTTGCGACAGGCCTAAGTACTATTAGTCACCGGATCCCCCGGTCCTTTCGGACACGGGTCTAAACGGGCTGGCAGGGGCATTAGTCAGCGGCGTAAAGCAGCTGATAAAAACGGTCCTAATGTCCGCGGCCGTCTCGTAGGACTACATCGCCTGTAATGGTCACTTGGGGAATTCCGTCGGTGCCAGACTCTTAAAAGACAGCTCTTTTCTCTTCCTTCTTCGTTTCCTACGTCTCCGTCCCACCCACCCCACCCCACCCATCCCTCTTCCCATCTCTCTCTCTCTCTCCCTCTGTCGCTGTCTGTCTGTCTCTGTCTCTCTCTCGTTGTGTGTGTGTGTGTGTGTGTGTGTGTGTGGTGTGTGTGTGTGTGTGTGTGTGTGTGTGTGTGTGCGTGCGTGTGCGCGTGCGCTCTCGTTAATGAAGGAGTAAGAGTAGAGTATGTCCTCTTTTATCTTTAGCAAGAATGAGTAAGACAAAATCTGTCTGTCTGTCTGTGTCTTTTTTTTCTTCTCTCTCTCTCTCTCTCTCTCTCTCTCTCTCTCTCTCTCTCTCTCTCTCTCTCTCTCTCTCTCTCCCTCTCTCTCTTGCGCGCCTAAGCGCGAAACGCTTTCGTCAACAAGCGAGTAAGAGACGGAGGGTATCCCCGTTTATCTTAGGCAAAAATAAGTCTCTCTCTCTCTCTCTCTCTCCTCTCTCCCTCCTCTCTCTCTCTCTCTCTCTCTCTCTCTCTCTCTCTCCTCTCTTTTTTAGGTCACAGTGCAACAGCAGGCCAAAGCAGTCTGCCATGAAGAGAAGCATACAGCATCCGTGTTAGTTACTGGAAGAGAAGATGACGACAGGTGCTAAGTATGGAAGCACACTACCATCTGAAAGAGATAATAACTGTTTTCCCTGGGGAAAAAACAACTAATGTCCTTGAGGAAAGTTGCGAAAAGAGGGAAAATAGGATCACAACTATTTTCCTTGGGATCACGACTGTTCTCTCTGTTCTCCTGACGATAATACTGCTTTCTTTAGCATCACAACTGTTCTCTCTCTTCTCCTGATGATAATACTGCTTTTCTTTGGCATCACAACTGTTCTCTCTCTTCTCCTGATGATAATACTGTTTTTCTTTAGCATCAGTCTGCTTTCCGTATTTTCCTTGGGAAGCAAACTGTTATCCTTGTTTTTTCTGAGGGAACAGGTACTACTGCGCGGAAAACGTCGTTAACAAGAAAAACAGATATACTCACTGTTTACAACAACAACAATAATAACGATGATGATGATGATGATGATGATGATGATGATATTATTATAATACTTAGGCGCTTAATTCTATAGTTCTAAACTCTTGCACAACCACCTAACACACACGCGCGTGCGGTGAGAGTAAGGTGGTGTGGGAGAGAGAGAGAGAGAGAGAGAGAGAGAGAGAGAGAGAGAGAGAGAGAGAGAGTGAGAGAGAGAAGAGAGAGAGAAGTGGGAAGAGGGATGGGTGGGGATGGGGGTGGAGGGTAGAAAACATAGAAGAAGAAAAAAGAAGAAAGCCGTCTTGTAAAATCTGCCAATGCTGGGGAAGTTCAGGCAGAGGGATAAACACAGGAAGCGGAGCGAACCAAGAGAGTATGAGCAATCTTGAACAGTTTCTTGCTTGTGGTTCATGCCAGAGTTCTCGCGCTGAAAAGATGTGGATGTACGCTGGCGCGCAACCGTATCAACAAAAACTACTGGTAGTCCGAACGATCTGCTTAAACACACGGAGTCCAGTCTGAAGCCGTTGTCTTTCAAGCTCAAAATGAAGTCGGTAAAATGGGGGGAAAATAGTTATGATCCTGAGGTTCACAACTGTTGTCCCTACTTTCGCTGGTTTCCCTCTGGTCAAAAACTGTTTTCTTCAAGAAAATGGGGAACGCAGTTGTGTGACTCTTTGGGGAAACATTACACGTTAATAGCTGATTTGCTTGGGGAAAATGGGAACACACTTGTGATCTTCAGGCAAAACAGGGAAAACATCTGTTAGCATAAAGAGGACTACAGCTGTAATCCTCTGGATAAAGAAGCTTAGCCTATTAGCGAAGGAACAACACCAGTTGTCGGTGATAGCTGTCACATAAATCTCGTCGGAAAAGCAAGTCTGACAGGGGTCGATGCTTGTGAACTGGTCAGAGAGAGAGAGAGAGAGAGAGAGAGAGAGAGAGAGAGAGAGTGCACTGGCCGCTATGACAAGATCAAGCTGCCAGTTCCCTTCCATACCCCTTCGGAGAATAGGCAAATCTCAACGATTCACCAAAGTTACAACGAATCCAGCGTTTACAACTAACTCCTCTCTCTCTCTCTCTCCTCTCTCTCTGCGGTGTGTGATGGCGGTGGCAAGCGCGGTGTGTGTGTGTGTGTGTGTGTGTGTGTGTGTGTGTGCCTGCCCAGTGTCAGAGCAGCGAGTTCCACTCCAACTGAGTCCAACGAAAAAACAGACCTTTGTTTCTTCTCACATATACCCTAGCCCCCCCCCCCCCCCCCCCCCCCCCAATTGACCAACTTCCACTTGCTATCGTTCTGGTGACGTCAGTGTGGTGTGAGTTACCCCCACCCCCATCCTCTCAGTTCCAATCTCCAGGGATTGTTCCTCCCCCCCCCCCCCCCCCCCCCCCCCCCCCCCCTCCTCGCCACCGTCAGTGGATATGGACGTTAAACTTGAATGGAATAGCACTGTATCTGCCTCTATCTGTCTTTCAGTCTGTCTGTCTGTCTGTCTGTCTGTCTCTCTCTCTCGCTCTCTCTCTCTCGTGTGTGTGTGTTTGTGGGTGGGTGTGTGTGTGTGTGTGTGTGTGTGTGTGTGTGTGTGTGTGCGCGGCGCTGTGTGTGTGCGCGCGCGCGATGCGCTGACGCGTGTTTTTGTTGCATGTGTGTGTGCGCGCGCGCTCAGGAAAAAGGCCTGGGGCACCGGCTGTGCATATTGTTTTTATTTTTGGAGGAACGGGGAGGGGACGGGGAGGGGGCTAGCTGCACCATCCCCACAACATGTTTTTATGCATTTGCTGTTTATTGTTATTGTTGCTGTTGTTGGCTTTGTTGTCGTTGTTCAAATCCTATTGAAGCCAACTGCTTTATTTATTTCCCTCCCCAGCATCAACAATGCATACATATTTGTTCTACTTTGTGGATTTCTTTCCCCCCCCCCCCCCCCAAAAAAAAAAAAAAAATGATTTGCACGCCTGCAGCATCGATCGTGCTTCTTTGTTTATCCATTCTACAGAATTAGATACACTGGCATGTCGGGTGTGGGGGACAGGGACGGGGAGCATGAAAAGGAGGGTGAGACTGGGAGGTGGGGGAAGTGAATGCGGAAGGAAAGAAAAAAAAAGTGGGGGGAGGGGGGGCGGCGGAGAGGGGGGGGGGGGGAAGAGAACAGGTCAGGCAACAAACACGACAAAGTAAATAAGTCTGAAAGGAATGCATCGAAAGCGGTACAATCTTGTCCTTTCTTTGTCTTTTCGTTTTCTTTACACTTTCTTTAAAATAGTGTTTTTATTTGGGAGACACACTTGCAAGACTGAACAGCGTCTCCGATCCCAACTACAACGGCTATAGGTTGTTCAGAAAGTTGTGTTTTTGTTCCCCCGAGCGTAATTACAACTGTCATGTTTTTCTGCTCTGTACGTAGCTAGACATCGTTGCGTACCCGGCTGAAGCTTTCCTTCCCTTCCTTTCCTTTCTTTCTTTCTTCTCTGTGCCCTCTCCCGAAGAGAGGTATTGTTCAGAGCGCCTATCAAATGAATGCAAAGTCACACGACACACACACACACACCACACACACACACACACACACTCGCCTCATCATTCAACACACACACACACACACCCACACACCCACACACCACACACACAGAGACCACACACACAGAGACAGAGATATGAGAGAGAGGAGAGAGAGAGGAGAGAGAGAGAGAGCTAGCTAAATGACGAAATAACAAAAAAGAAAGAAACGTACAAAAGTAAGCAAAAGGAAATGGTGGTGACAAAGCACAGAAACAAATACAAAGGAAATACGTGAAAGGATTTGCATGCACGATTTTTTTTTTTTTTAATAACTGTTTTCTTTTCTTTTCAGTGGAGAGGAACAACAGACACACGCAAGAGAACTTTAAAAAATAAAAAAAGGCATATGTAGGGTATATGTACTCTCCCCCATATTTCCAGAGAGAGAGAGAGAGAGAGAGAGAGAGAGAGAGAGGAGAGAGAGAGGAGGGAGAGAGACGAGAGATAGACAGACAGACTCGTGAAACAGAGAGAGGAGACAGAGAGAGAGAGAGACAGACAGACAGACAGACAGACAGACAGACAGACACACCCACACAGAAAGACAGACAAACAGAAAGGCAGGCAAACAGGACAGAGAGAGAGACAGTGGGTATGATATGAAATAACCGCTGAACGAGTAGATGACGAGAAATAACGCATAATAAACGCTGACGAAAAATGGCAGAAAAATCGCCCCCCCAAAACTGGGAAATACGGCACAAAGGACAGGAAAGGAAACAAGAATACAGAGACCAGGAAAGAACCAGAAAAACGTCAAGGACAGGAACGGGAAAAGAAAGGAGAAAATGAAAAGAATGAGAAAAGCACCGGACACACACACACACACGCGCGCGCGCGCGCGCGCGCACACGTACGCACGCACGCACTCACAGACGTGCGCGCGCACAGCCAATGAGAGCGAGGGACAGGTGAAAAAAAAAACCACACATACAAGAAACAGGAAAGACCAAAAAGTCATTAAAGAAAAAAAAAAAAAACGGAAAGGAGTAAACACACACACACACACACACACACACACACACACACACACACACACACACACACGCACGCACGCACACACGCACGCACGCACGCACGCACGCACGCATAGACAAAGGACAGGAAAGGAAATCAAAACATATAAGAGTGGTAGGGAAACAAGAAGGGCATGAAAGGAAAACCTAACACAAAGAACATGAAAGGAAAACCTGACACAAAGAACATGAAAGGAAAACCTGACACAAACAACATGAAAGGAAAACCTGACACAAAGAACATGAAAGGAAAACCTGACACAAACAACATGAAAAGGAAAACCTGACACAAAGGAAAAAAACCTAACACAAAGAACATGAAAGGAAATCCTGACACAAAGAACATGAAAGGAAAACCTGACACAAAGAACAGGAAAGGAAAACCTGACACAAAGAACATGAAAGGAAAACCTGACACAAAGAACAGGAAAGGAAACCCTAACACAAAGAACAGGAAAGGAAATCAAAACATATAAGAGCGGAAGGAGGGGGTGGAGGGGGGGGGGGGGGTTACACACACACACAAACAACAGGGGAAGGAAATCAAAACATACAAGAGCGGAAGGAGGGGGGGGGGGGGAGGGGGGGTTACACCCCACAAAATACAGGGGAAGGTAATCAAGACATATAAGAACGGAAGAGAAACTAGAAGGACATGAAATGAAAGCGAAGAGACAGAGAAGAAATCCTGCAA
>JADBJO010004073.1:176728-189228 GCA_016801955.1 Conus betulinus | reverse complement strand
TTAATCTTTTCCTAGCTTCTATCAAATTTCCGATATGCTTTTTCCAGTTCAGCTTCGGTGTTAAAAACACTCCTAAAAACTTGACTGTTTGCTTATATTGTAGAACACTGTCGTCAAGAGTAAGGTTGGGCAGAGCCTTTGGGTTTTCGCCATTATTAAAAAGCATTAAACAAGTTTTCTCACCAGATAATTCAAGACCGTTCTCTTTCATGTAAACAGACAATCTGTCCAATTCTCCTTGATACATTGTCTGTACAAATTTTACTGCCCTTTTTTTCGAGTGCTTCCTTAATGAGTATTAATCCAGATGGCAATATCATCTGCATACTGCACTACATTGGTGGTTTTTGACAATGCCTTTGGGAGATCATGTATAAGGATCGTAAATAATAAAGGTGCAAACAGAACCCTGAGGAATGCCCATATCTATTTTTCTGAATGATGAATATTTTTTTCCGATTCGTGTACATATATTTCTTCCTTCTAGAAAGTTTTTTTATATATATCATACATATTCCCAGAAATACCAATATTTTTCAGTTTATACAATAATCGATCGAGCATGCCAAACACGGTCGTATGCTTTCTTTTACATCAAAGAATGTAATAGTGTACTTTTTCTGCGTGAAAATTGCTTTTTTTTTTATGAGAAGTTAGTTTCACTAAATGATCAGTTGTGCAACGCCCTTTTCTGAATCCAGCTTGCTGGACTGGAATAATGTCATTTTTTTCACAATATATATAAAAACGTGTTTGTACAACTTTTTCAAGAAGTTTACCAACATGGGATGTTAAAGCAATGGGTCTATAGCTATTTACAGATGTTCTCGTTTTACCTTCTTTGGTACTGGTACTACCACTGAACTTTTCCAGATTGTAGGAATAGTGCCGTACGTCCAACATTTTTGGAACAACGAATGTAGTAATATTTTCCACGAAGAAGGCAAGTGACGAAGAAGCTCGTAAGAAATACCATCTAGGCCCACTGCTGAATCATAAGATGTAATGGATTCTATCGCTTCAAGAAGTTCTGATGATTGTAATGGAGAATTTAAGTAGTTATTATTGTCTGGTATGGGACTCTTATATTGTTCTTTTTGTTCCTCTTTATGTCTATGGTACTTGATTTCTGCTGGAAGATTTACAGCTCGACTATTTTCCGAAAAGAAATGGGAGAAAGCTTCCGCCTTATCCATTGTGCTTGGAAATTCTTTTGTTAATTTTACAGGGTAAGCTTGTGTTTTGTAACAATTTTTCATTTGTTTTACTTTTTTTTTCAAACTTTAAAACATATCCTTCGATTCTTTTACTCGGTCTCACAAAATTCTGCCCAGTATTTCTTTTTTGCTTGAGCAATGATTTTATTATTACATTTGTTCTTTTCTTGCTTCATAAAGACAAAATTTTCTTCTGTCTTATTTCGTACCCAAGCCTTGTAACTTTTTCGCTTTGATTTAACAGCTAGTCTACATTCCTCCGTCCACCATACATTACCCACATATTTACCAATCTTTTTAAATTTACATTTAGGGATAGAATGCTCAGCTGCTAACAGTATGACTTTGCTGAAATTAGAAAAATAAATTAACATCATCATCATCTTCTCAATTAATGTTGTGTTATACGATGCAAGAAAAATCTGATAGGCATCCCAGTTGGCAAGTTTATAATTAAACTTTGGAATTTTGTCTTCGATGTCTGTTACATCATTATTTATGTCATCATCAAAGATTATAGTAATGGGGAGATGATCACTTCCCAAACAATCTTCTCCTATAGACCAATTACAGTTTACTGCAATGCTAGGTGAAACTAAGGATAAATCTATCGCACTAGGCTTGTGAGTTGAAACATCTGGAATTCTTGTGATTCGACCATCATTTAATAAAACTAAAGAGGAATCAATAATATTTTCAACGAATCTGTTGGATGAAACTTTAGAACACTCAGAATCCCAAAATGGTGCATGCATGGGCGTTAAAGTCGCCAACAATGATCCATTTCTTACTTGTTAAATTTGTATTCTTCAGCCAGTCGGTGTTATCCTCTTGGGGTCCATTAGGATAATATACAGAAAGTACATTGTAAACTGAGTCTTTGTTCACTTTGATTACAGCACCTGTAGCATACACACCATCTTCCTGCGGCACCGGAAATGGAACGATCCTAGTAAATTCCAGGTCCCGCCTGATGTAAAGAGCAGTCTGGACTTTTTTGTTTGATTCACTGACTGTGTAAAGTGGAGGGTAGAAATAATTCTCAAATTAGGTAGTCTGTGCTTTTCCACATTCAGAGACTGAAGTGCTAGCACAGAGTGGTTTCCCTCCCAGAACATGATTTTCAAAAGATAATAAATTACTGGGAAGTGATCTGGCATTCCATTGAAAAATTTTGAAACAATCATTTTGCTTAGCTTTCATGGCAAACTGCAAGTTGTAACATAACTGCTGTTATGCAAATGTCATCTTCAACCGACATTGTATCATATGTCATCAGACTGTTTGCAAAAGCTTCCCAATTGGCTAATTTATAATTATAATTTGGGATTTTGTCTTCAACATCTGATATGTCAGTGCTAATTTCATCATTCAATTTATGTGATTGGAAGGCGATCACTTCCAAGGTAGTTTTCTCCAGTGGACCAATCGCAATCAATTGCTAGATTTGGAGATAGCAGCGACAAGTCTATAGCAGCTGGGTTTTGTGTTGATACATCTGGGATTCGAGTAACTTGTCCATCATTTAACAAGGTAAGACTGGAATCAACAATATTCTGACAGCGACTGAGAGGCAAGAAAAATGATAATAAAGAGCGACCAAAGCTTTTAGATATCATGACTGACAGTGACAGCGAGGCAAATACATACAGAGCCTTCAAAGCTTTTAGATATCATGACTGACAGCAACACAGCGAGACAAATACATACAGAGCCTTCAAAGCCGGTAGATATCATGTCTGACAGCGAGGCAAATACATACAGAGCCTTCAAAGCCGGTAGATATCATGTCTGACAGCAACAGCGAGGCAAATACATACAGAGCCTTCAAAGCCGGTAGATATCATGACTGACAGCGAGGCAAATACATACAGAGCTTCAAAGCCGGTAGATATCATGACTGACAGCGGCAGCGAGGCAAACACATACAGAGCCTTCAAAGCTGGTGGACTCACCGGCAGCGACAAACATATCAAAAGCCTTCGAAGCTGGTAGACAAATTCACCGACAGTGACAGAGAGACAAACATATAAACAGCCTTTACAGCAGATAGTGACAGTGACATACCGACTCACAGTGACAGAGAGACAAACATATAAACAGCCTTTTACAGCAGATAGTGACAGTAACATGCCGACTCGCCGACAGTGACAGAAAGGCAAACATATGAAAAGACCTATAGTAGTGTGTGCGCGTGCGTGCGTGCGTGCGCGCGTGGGCGCGCACGCTCGTGTGTGTGTATGTGTGTGTGTGTGTGTGTGTGCGTGCGTGCGTGCGTGCGTGCGCGCTCGCACGTGCTCACCCGCACGTGCTCACCTGAGTGCGCGCACGGATGCACGCGCGCGTGGTGAAGAGAAGGGAAGGATACAAGAATGAAAGACTGACAGTTTCTGAGAGAGAAAGGACGGCAGTTTGTGCAAGCGAGACGACAGAAGAGCCCCCAACTCCACCCCCCCCCCCCCCCCCCAACCCCCCCCATCCATCCCCCCCCCCCCCCCCCCCTCCCCCCCAACCCCTCCCCCCCCCCCCCCTCCCCCCAAACTCCTGGTGAAGTGACATCCAGAAGTGCCAAGCAATCGCGGCCACCGTTGGGCTGCCAGCAGCTCGCGGTCAATTAAAAGTCGCCAGGTCCAACACTTGGACGGGGTGGAGGTGGGCAGAGGTTGGGGGGGGGGGGGGTGGGGGGGCAGGGGTTGGGGGGGGGGGGGGGGGGGAGGTGGGCAGAGGTTGGGGGGTGGGGGGGGGGGGGGGGAAGGGGAGGAGGGGACGTGGCTGACACGAGCCGCTGCTCCCAGCAAGCCCCGCCGGCCTGGGAAAACACCGTGTATGACACCCGACACTCGCTCTCCCCGACACCCGCTGTCAGAAGGCACGACACAGGGAACAAGGCCACGAGGGGGAAGGAGGGGCGGGGGGTGGGGGTGGGGGGGGGGGGGGGGGATGAGGCAAAAAAGCTGGGATGTGTGAGAATCCTGCAGTCGAACCCCCCTCCCCTACCCTCCCCCCCCCTCCCCCCGTAACTTCTTGTCTGATGTCTTCTTTCGTAACTTCTTTTCCTGTGTGTCCTCTTCAAGGCCACAGGCTGGCTGCATTTCTTTTCTTTTTTCTTTTTTTTTTTTTTTTTGTATTGCTGTTTTGAGTGTGTGTGTGTGTGTGTGTGTGTGTGTGTGTGGAGGGAGGGGGCGGTTGGTGATGGTGTCCGTATCATTCACAAACAGCTGTATTTTGCAGAACAAAAAAACGCAGGACTTGTACAATGTCTTCCCCAGAATAGATGTCTGTCTTTCAGTGATACAACTGGCAATTGTGACAGCGTTTCAAGACATACTCATGGGTGTAAACACAGCAGTATTTTCGTCTGTGTGTCATTTATCATCTTTGCCTATCTTTCGTGAATTTCAGGCCTGATAAGGCCCCCTGGCGACGGGGATAGCCTGTAAACAGCATGAAGTGAACTGAACTTCAAGGGCAGTAACTACGTTTTAAACCCTACCTACCCCTCCCCCCCCCCCTATCCTAACCCCCCACCCCCAGTCGCCCCTCTCACGCGTTCTTTCTGCCATAAGTATGGAACATCAATTTTCTCCAACTTGCGCGTATTCTTGGGTATGCCACTTTGAGAAAAGTTTTTTTTTTTTTTTTTTCATACTTCAAGCAGAAGAGTACACATGGGTTAAGTGCGGCTATTACCAAACATTGAACGTATCAGCCTGCAGGGGCCGGAATAGCTCAGTTGGTAGAGCGCCGGACTCATGATCCTGGGGTGGCGGGTTCGAATTCGGTACAGGGGATTTTTTCCCTCAGAGGTAACATTGCTTCTGACTCCATTCCCCATACAGTCCTTCCAATGAGACTATAACCCGAGGTTCCGTGTGTGAACCGCACGCACAACATCTTACACACACATAAAATCCCATCATCAACTTTCGGAAGAGAAGGCCAGTTTGGCCGTTGGTATGGATGACACGTTACACATAGCATGCACCTTCCCCGAAGATGGATATGGCTGCCTTAATGGCGGGATAAAAAAAATGGTCATACATACAAAACTCCACTGCCTGTCTATACAGGCAGTGTCCCCAGGAGTATCAGCCTCCGTACACAGAAAGAAAAAGAAAGAACGCCTGCACAGAATGCTGCAACATCAAGAGATGGGCAGGTCCTCTCTCCTCACACTGTTTGAAACCTTACGCTCGTACTAATCACAGACCTATGGCAGAGGAGGGAATCGCGCGGAAAGGACAGAATCGCGCAGAAAGGGCAGAGGCGCGCAGACAACACTAACAAGCTCTTTCAAATCCGTCCAAACGTTAGAGAGATTTCTACTGTGTGCCACCAGAGTCCGTAAAGAAGAAACAGCTTGGTGTCGATTGTACTCCTTTAAAATTCAGTCGTATCTTTCAAAAAGCGAAGGAGTTCCGTTAGTGCGTTCCATGTAATGTACCGCTCACTATCAAACGTATTTGTGTTGGGACTTGCATGATGTGAGTCATAAACACTTAGCAGCAGACTCCAGGAAAACCTTGTTCAGAGATGCCTCACCTGACGTGATTTTTGTTGGTCTGAAAGAGATCAACATTTTTCATCTGATCGAAGAGTTGACGGAAGAAATAGTTTAAAGCACTCTCTGCGTGTTTTAATAACATCTGTTTTAATGAGTTGTGTGTATGGATAAAAAAAAATCTATGTTGTGATGTGACTTCAACGAGGTGACACAGCCTTGATATAGCCCTTTGCAGTCGACTGGGCTTCAAGCAACTTGAACTGAATTGAATTGGAAGAAACTTGTAACTCGCGTGCGCAATGAATGTGTTGTTTGTCTTCGTGTGCGTGCGCGCGTATGTGTATATGTGTGTGCGCGCGCATGTGTGTATGTGAGTGTGTGTGTGTGTGTGTGCGAGCGAGCGCGTGCGAGCGTGCATGCGTGCGTGTATGTGCATAAGAGTGTGTGTGCGTGCGTGTGGGTGCGCGCGCGCTTACGTGTGTGTGTGTGTGTGTGTGTGTGTGTGTGTGTGTGTGTGTGTGTGTGTGTGTGTGTGTGTGAGTGAGTGAGTGAGTGAGAGAGAGAGAGAGAGAGAGAGAGTGTGTGTGTGTGTGTGTGTGTGTGTGTGTGTGTGTGTGTGTGTGTGTGTGTGTGTGTGCTTGCGTGTTCTTTGGCTCTCATTCCTAGAATTGAATTCATTGTGCAAAACATCAACACTTTATTTCGGCGGAGAAAATAAAAGGAAAGAAGGGATGCTAAGTTAATTACAAGTAAATAAAGGAGCAAGCAAACAAATTAAATGGAAAACAAACAATTAGGGGGAAAGATCTGTCACGTTTAAACCGGGTTTCATGCGTGCACATCTTCGACAACAAAACCATACCCACCCCCTTAATCTCCTCTGCTATATTCACTCATTGCTCCCCACCATTCTCTCAAAACAAAAACAAACAAAAACGAAAAAACTGGGGGGGGGGGGGGGGGGGGGGGGGGGGAGAAGGGGGAGAAAAAAAATTATAGAACAGCCCTCTCGAATGTAACACCACAACCTACACACACACACACACACACACACACACACACACACACACACACACATGTGCGCACGCATGCATGCACGCGCGTTTTAAAAGGGCAAACATGAACCCCAGATCGCAATGTCAATGATCAAGGAAATAACAAAAAGGAGAGGGGGGGGGGGGGGGGGGGAGAGGAGGCTAGGGATATGGAGCAGGGAACGGACGGAATGGATGGGGGGGGGGGGGGGGGGGAGTAGAGGTTTGGAGTGCGTGTATGGGTGGTGGGGGGGGAGGTACACTCGGATATCTAATTAAGTCCCCTACAATTCCCCGTCTGCCTGCCATGCCCGTCTCCATGTTGCCCATTGGGAGATGGCGGGATAATATCCGGATGGGGGAAAGAGGAGGGTGACGGGGGGGGGGGGGGGGGGGGGGGGGGGGGGGGGGGGGGGGGGGCGGAGATGTGGGTGGAGTGTGGGGGGAGAAGACGCAGGAGGAGGTTTGACGGTGGGAAGAGAACGGGGGATGGATGGGGGGGGGGGGGGGGGGGGGTGGATAGGGAGGGAGGAGGACTCGGGGGCCGAGTCTTCAAACTGTGAGCGTGGTGGGCATCAAAGTTTCTTAGCTCGTCTTGGTGGGTTTGTTTGTTTGTTTGTTTGTTTTTTTCTTTGTTTTTTTAGCCTTAGTGTCAAACATGGTACTACTGTCCAGCCGACTACTCGGGGGGCTTTTTGAGAGCTGTCCAGCATACAGGGAAGGAAAGGTCTTGTTCTGAAAAAGCAACAACAACGACGACGAGGACGACGACGACGACGACAACAACAACAACAACAACAACAACAACAACAACAACAACAACAACAACAACAACAACAGTACAGAACACAATCCAGCTATTTAGAAACTATACACACTTTATTTGTGTCATGATGGCTAATCCACTGGCACCTTTGGGGCAGATAGACTTAGGCCTTATTAGTATTCCTCTTGATGTTTCACACAGAGTTCGAATGAAATCTAAATCAATAAATATTTTTAGAAAAGATAAATAGATTAATAAATATAACTGAAACAGAAATACAACATTACATCAATAAACTGGAAATAGAATGACTGAAAATGGAAAAAGTTCATCATGGTAAAAACCGACAAAACAGAATGTCCAGTTACTTTCGAACTTAGACAATCTGCACAGACTCACTACTTAACAGTCAGGTTACACTATACAAAAAAAACAACAACAAAAAAACTTGAATTTTCTATCCTGATACAAGAAGTGGGGGGAGGGGGGGTGGGGTGGTGGTGGCAGGGTAGGGGCGAGGCTCTGCACACACACACACACACACACACACACACACACACACACACACACACACACACTCACGCACACGCACGCACACGCACGCACACACACACACACACACACACACACACACACACACACACACACTCTCTCTCTCTCTCTCTCTCACACACACACACACACACACACACACACACACACACACACACACACACACACACACACACACGGTAAAGATAAAGACAGGAGAATGGGCCTTGAAGGCAGGAAAAAAAATCTAAAAAGTAAAATAAAGTATAAAATAAAATAAAAGGGTGGACGAAATGAAAGACGAAAATGGAAGAGGGAGGAAAAAAAAAAGCAGAGTCCGAGTGACAGGAAAGAGGAAATTAGTAGTAGCCGAGAATTTCCAGCAGCCGGCGATACAATCTATTCTGCAAGACCCCCCCCCCCCCCCCTCCTCCCCCTCCCCCAGGCATCTCCACAGGGACACTTCTTCTTTTTTTATGGTTTCACTGTGTGTGGTGTGTGTGTGTGTGTGTGTGTGTGTGTGTGTGTGTTCTGTGTGTGTGTGTGTACTCTCTCTCTCTCTCTCTCTCTATCAGTCTGTGTTTTGTCTGTGTGTCGACAGAGCGCGCGGGAAGAGAGAGAGAGAGAGAGAGAGAGAGAGAGAGAGAGAGAGAGAGAGAGAGAGAGAGAGAGAGAGACAGCGAGACAGACAGAGACAGAGAATTATGAACTACGTTTCCCATTCATGGCTTGCGAACACGAAAGTGACGAAGGGAAAAATTCTCTCTCTCTCTCTCTCTCTCTATCTCTCTCTCTCTCTCTCTCTCTCTCTCTCTCTCTCTGTAGTCTCAGAGACACTCGCGGAAGGGACCCCACTCCCAAACAGCGGTCGCTAATTACTATCAGCGGTCATTCCCACCTGCGCCACTTCACACGTTTGGCAGGTCCACACCCACCCACCCACACCCAGGACCCTGAAATCCCACCCCCACCCCTTAAAATCCCAACCCCCTCCCCCCAAAACCCCACACCACCATCCTCCAATCGCTCCTCCGCCACTGACACCGGCTCTCCTGTTTCTCCTACCCCCCCCCCCCCCCCCCAGACACACACACATCCCCCCCCCCCCTCCTGCCCCCATCCCCCTCCCTAATTTCATCCCTGCTAACATACATCTTTCACAGGGTAGTAAGTAATGGAATTGCTGCTATCGGACAAACTGGACAAACCTTTGGGGGACGGGAAGCGAGGGGAGGAGAAGGGCGGGGGGTGGGGTGGGGGTGGGGGGCAAAGAGCACATGCAACTTTCTTTTTTTTAATTTTTCTTTTTTTACTACTATTCACTTCTTATCATTTCACTGATTATAACGGGTTGATGACAGTGTCCGAGCTACCGAGCGAGCGAGCGAGCGAGCGAGAAGACTCTCTCGCTGTTTCTGTCTCTGTCTCTGTCTGTCTGTCTCTCTGTGTGTGTGTGTGTGTGTGTGTGTGTAAACTGAACCAAGCGTGTGAGTTCAGGATGGATATCGAAACAGCCCATGAACGAAACAGTTTTAATAAACAGCGCGCCTTCAATAAAGGCGGTCTTTGACCTTTGTAAACCGAAGAAGATGCTCATGTTTGAAGAAAAAAAAAAAGAAAGGTGGGGGGGGGGGGGGGGGGGGGGAGGGGGGGAGGGGGCCGGACAGGGGGGGGGGCGTATAACAATTTGAGGAGTCGCGTTCGCAATACTGAAGGTTCAGTACGATCTTGGTGAAATATTGCCGAGCTATTTCGAAAGCAAGACATTTGTGTGATGGGGGGGGGGTGGGGGGATGTGGGACGGGAGAGAGCGTGAAAGTAGATCCTTTGTTTTTGTTTACTTTGTCTTGTGTTTAGCAACCTGCGCGTTTTTTTTTTGTTTTTTTTTTTTATTTTCAGCATAAATACATCATTTGTCATCCCTGCAACGATTGGAGGTTGAGTAAGTGCGTTGTGCAAGAAAAGACAAGACGCATGCTCTTACACCCACCCCCACCCACCCACGCACGCACGCACGCACGCACGCACGCACACACACACACACACACACACACACACACACACACACACACACACACGCAGTCAAAAATAAGAGAAACAGATAAGCGAGCTTACCAAAACCCTGGATACCATCCTTAATGTGTGCAAAAGTCTTTCTATCTAGGCAGAGAATTTTCAATTTATACATCAGAGCTATATGCAATTATGAAAGCTCTGAATTATATCTTATATGACACGCCAGTATCATTTTATAGTGTGCTATTTTGTGTTGATTCAAAATCAGTTTTACAATCATTAAAGCACTGGAAATCTAAAATTTAGAACTGATATTCTTTTTGAAATTAAGCATCTGTTACATTGTTTACTTTCCGAGGTATAGCAGTTGATTTTTGCTGGGTTCCTTCACATTGTGGCTTAAAAGGGAATGAATTAGCAGACAAATTGGCAAAGCAGGGGAGCTTGTACAATTTCTGAAACACCCTTCAACAAAGTCGTAAATTTTTCTCCGCATGAATTGATCCAGCGATTGGAAAAGAATATGCGGAAGAAAATCTTAATGAGAAATTATTCGTTCTGCCATCATGTCCAAGGTATCTAGCCAGATTAATTCATAAATTACGGTTAAATACATGGAATACAAAATATTCACGAGAGGCATAGCGTGTATATGTCAGGAGAATATCTCAATTCGTCATCTTTTATTTGAATGCCCTATACTAACCCCAGCTTATAAGGAGAAATAATATTTTTATAAACAATTCTGACAATGTTGATAGTGTGGTAAATAACCCTTGCTTTTTTTTATATTGCTTTGGTTATTGCTCAGTCCCCCAGTGCAAAACTATTGTGAAAAAAGACATTTGAGATATGTGTGTTAATTTCAGCCCAGTTAGACCTAGACAGCAGCTGGGCTGTCTCCCATTATCCTACCGTAATTTCTAAAGGATTCTTTTATGTTTTTTTTTTTTTTTTCGGGGCTCTCCCTCGTCCCAATGCTTCTTCTTCTGCGTACGCTGGCTGATACTCGTGTGGACACTCCCTGTATAGACAGGCAAGGATTAATCCCATCTACCCAACAAAGGGAGTGGAGTTTTGTGTGTATGACCGTTTTTTTATCCCGCCATTAAGGCAGCCATACTCTTATCTTCGGGGAAGGTGCATGCTATGTGTAACGTGTCATCCATACCAACGGCCAAACTGGCCTTCTCTTCCGAAAGTTGGTGATGGGATTTTAGGTGTGTGCAAGATGTGCGTGCGTTCATACACGGAACCTCGGTTTATAGTTTCATTGGAAGGACTGTTTGGGAAATGGAGTCAGAACCAATGTTGACTCCGAGGACAAAATTCCCCTGTACCGAAACGACCCGGAAGAGATTCGAACCCGCAACGCTTGGATTACGAGTCTGGCGCTCTACCAACTGAGCTATTCCGGCCCCAATTGTCCCAGTCCAGTAATCATCATCCACTGGCTGCACACCCCGAGTCATAGACAAGATCGTGAGAGTGGAAATAACCACCGTCATTTTTCTAAAGTCTTCTCTCTCTCTTTTTTTTTTTTTTTTTAATTCCAACCCACTCATGCAATGCCCAACGTTCTCCCACCCTGTTCTCCTATCTCCTTCCTTCCTTCCCTCCCCCAGACCTTAGGAGAAAATGTTAAGGAGATCCTAAGCCGACCGTTCCCAACTCTTGCCCGGCATTCTGCATGATCTGGAAAGCCTGGGATTTTGAAAACGACCCTCGGCTTTGGTAGAGAGAGAGAGAGAGAGAGAGAGAGAGAGAGAGGAGAGAGAGAGAGAGAGAGAGGGGGGTGGATGAGAGAGAGAGGGTGGATGGGGTGGGGAGTGGGAGTGGGGGAAGGCATAAGAATGTAGAAAACGACCTTGAATAGGAACAGGTAAGATAAACCCGTTGTGTATGGATAAAGAAAAGTCAAATTTGAGGTCTCCCATACCGTATCTCTGCCAGTCCCTGGAAAATAAAACCGATGTCCCATATAGCCCCCCCCCCCCCCCCCCCCCCCCCCCCCCCCCCCCCCCCCCCACCGCCTTTTTACAAGGACTACGATTCCCTGGGATCCCTTTATTGGGAATGCCTTAACGGATGGATCCCTACATTGAACACACAAGAACGGATCCTCTTTACTAGGAGTGCCTAATGCATCCCCTTTACTGGAAGTAATATTACGGATCCCCTCTGGTAGAAGTCCCGTGATGATTTCTCTTCTGGGGAAAGGGGGAGGGGGTTCTATAAGGGATCCCATTCACTAAACATACCATGACAGATCCCCTTTGACTGACAGTACCATAGCGTGTCACCGTTTACTGGAAGTACCACGACACATGCTCCACTTACAGAGTTCTCTGACTCCCTTTGCTGGGAGTGTCATCCGGACCACGAAGTTGGAAGAGATCTCCTTTAAGGACAGGAACCAAACGAATCCCCCT
>JADBJO010004073.1:156728-164228 GCA_016801955.1 Conus betulinus | reverse complement strand
GCAGTCACGCAACACAGTAACCCATTTTGGAGGACATGGATAGAATCTAATAATCAGCTACAGTTTCAACAGAACAAAACAAAGCCAAAAGACGATAAACGGAAAGAAGGGGAGGGAGCGGGAGGGGTAGGGGCGACGAAAAGGACGGCGATGACGACCTCAGCCTGTCCTGAGCCTGCCTTGGACAGGACAGACGGTTATGCACACTGTCCGTCTGCTTCACGTGTCCGTCCGCCCGTCCGTCGGCCAGATGTCTAAAACCACTGACCTGGAACGGATCCGGATTCCGTGACTGTGCCCCATTCAGCCCACAAGCCCGGAGATCCAGCACGTTTGAAGTCCCTGCAACGGGAAGGTGGGGGGAGAGGTAGGGAGGGGGTGGAATGGGATGGGATGGGGGTTGGGAATGAGGCTGAGGGAGGTCCCCCGTGTTTCCGTCTGCCCTGGAAATCGGTCAGACCCTAATTCAGATCGTCGCCAGGACCGGCTGCATGATCACAGCGTTCGTCTGGGATGGGAGAGAGTTGATGGTCGTTTTGCCCAGTCTCTCTTTTATGCGTATACGAGGCGCTGGTGTGTGTGTGTGTGTGTGTGTGTGTGTGTGTGTGTGTGTGTGTGCGCGCGCGCGCGCGCGCGCGCGTGTGTGTGTGTGTGTGTCTGCGCACGCGCGAGTGCCTCTCTCTCTCTCTCTCTCTGTATGTGCGCGCGAGCGCGTGCTTGCTGCGGGAGGGTGGTGGAGGGGAGAGCAGTGGTGATGGTGGAGCGCTAACATTGTTAGTCTTGTTACTGTTGATGCTTAATTAAATGATTCTCCGATGCTTCATGTCATTGCAGCAGTGGAAATTGTATAACTGATGCTGCTTTTTTTTTCCTGTAGCGCGCGCTTACGATATCTGTGATCAGCTCATTTCATGTGATTTGGTCTGATCTGATCTCCTTTGATTTGATCCGAGTCGGACGGGCCCAGCAGACACCTTTATGTCGGAGAACAAGTCAACCAGGCTCTACTAAAGAGTTAGAAAACAAACGAAGAAACAAACACGACAAACGGGACCTAACCCAGTGTGATAAGTAATCCATATTTTCGTGAGTTCAGCACTGGCAATGATCTAACCAGGTACGGCCGCACAGTTTTTGTGCAATTGAATCAGGCAAACGATCATGACGGAGACGTTTGTTTTCTAACTGGCATATTCGTACAGCCCAAGTATTTTCTGACTGGTTTATACATCTGATGTGTGTTTTTTTTTTTTTCTTTAACTTAAACAGCTGAAGTGTTTTCTCGTGGGTTTACAGAATCAGGGTTTTTTTTTCCATTTCAGCATTACAGCTGCAGTGTTTTCTGATTGGAGCTTACAGCTTTTCTTTTGTTTGTTTGATTGCTGTTGCTTTTTTTCAACGTTGTTTGTTTGTTTTCTATGTTCAACAGTTTTTTCCATACAGCTGAAGTGTTTTCTCATTGCTCTTAAACACAAAGTTGTCTGACTGCACCTAGCAGCGGGACTGTTCTCTGACAGGCTCACACAGCTAGTTAACTTTCTTTTGATTGGCTTTGTATAGCGCCCATGCTGACTGACAGCCAATGAGATGAGCCTGTACAGTGTTTGCGAAGTCACCAAGTGAATCAATGACTCTATGACGATTTTCGTTTTGCTTTTGTTTTTTCCACCCAACGTTATGACACTTCATTTTTCTTTATTCTTGATCTTGTATTATTCGTTTTGCCTCAAAAGATAAATTCAATTTATCCTCATTTCTGGGGAACGGGCGGGAGGCGGGGGTGTTGGTGGCTGACAGAATCCATGTAACCCCCCCTTCCCCACCACATGCCTCACTTCCAGTCCGCCATCGACAGCATCATCCAGTGATTGTCTATAATGTTCGCGGGATATCCCTCCATTCTCCCTCTCCCCTCCCCATCCCCACAACACAACAATCCCCACCCACCCCCCCCCCCCCCCCCCCCCGCTTCCGCAACACCCAGCCCTGCCCTTATGTACGGTGAGGTCCACCGTCCACACTCACCTACGATGACATAGCAGACGGCGAACACCATCCCAGAAGAAGGGACAGAAGGGGCCTCTCTTACACTCCACAGCTCCGCCACTAACACTACACACGAAGACGGGTAGCGAAAAGGGGCAGCTTTCACGGAGGGTGCGGCGCGATTCGAACTCGCAACCCTCTGACTGCCAACTCTTTGTGTCTACCCAGCTGACCCCACCAGGCGCTGATGGAGACCCCTCCTTTTCCAGGATGGGGTGAGTTTAACTCCAAACGGCCCGAGGCTCTTAAGGGACACATCGCAGTCGCCCCCCCCCCCCCCCCCCCCTTCCTTGCCTTCTTCCATCTCCTCCTCACCCCCCCCCCCCCCCCCCCCCCCCCCCCCCCCATGTCACCACCCAAGGCTACTATTTTCGGGGCACGAGAGAAGTTCAAAAGGCGCACGGGGTGTCGTCGCGTGCCTGCAAACAAACACCAGCTCTGACGGTTTGCCCTGTTAGACCTGGGTCAATAGGAACACGGCTTAGTAGCTTTCCTCCCCTTCCCCGCAGCCACGATACCCTTTTCGTGGTAAATATGATTCGCACACCTCACGACGAAAGGAGCCCGGTGCGAGCAAACACTCTGGCGAGGACAAACAAACATGATGGCCGGATTGAAATGCACAGCTCTCCTCCTCTCCTCTCCTCTCTCTCTCTCTCTCTCTCTCTCTCTCTCTCTGAGCAGTCTAAAACCATGTTCGCTGTTTGCACCGACCGAAGAACCCATACCCTCAGCGAAAATTTGCAAAACACACAAGTTTGAAACACACGTTTGAAACACACGATTCACACACACACACACACACACACACACACACACACACACACACACACACACAGAAGGAAAGAGAGAGAGAGAGATAGACAGACAGACAGATAGACAGCCCAGAATATGATGAACTGCTAATGCATGTGTCAACGTTCTTATTTTAGCAATCGATCAAACCGCCCCACCTCAACTTCCTGTCGAAAGTCAATAAGTAAGCAAGCAAATAGGTATGTAAACAGCTAAATGGATAGGTAGGTACGTAGGTAGGCACAAAAAAATAGACTGGCATGTCGCCGAGTCAGTCTGCCACCTTCGTGGCGATGCTGAACCCCACGGATTTATTTGCCCTGCAATGGCAAAAAAAAAAAATGGACCACAGCTGCTGAATCTAACCTTACAACAGGAATCTGTGATTGATTGTAATTAGCCAGTAAGTACGCAAATTAGTAAGCAACCTAGTAATTCATAAAAACGACCAAAAAAAGTTTTAAACAACGACATACATACATACATACTTACATACATACATACATACATAAAAAACGCCAACAAGGAGGAATGCAAGCAAATTGAACCAAAAAGTGTATGTAGACAAACGAAGCTATTTTGCCAATTGAAATGCATTCTCTGACATCTGAGGTTTCCATTCCAAACTTAAGGAGACGGACAGAAAGGTGGTGGTGGTGGTGATGACGACAGTGAGGGTGTCTGTACTAATGAGGTCTGATGTCTTCAGGGTGGGGACGAGAAGCGGACAGCGCAAATCAAAAAGCGCAAGTCTGGAATCGTTTCAAAGCGCCACCTCTAAATTTGAAAACAGAGATTTCCGTGCGCGGAAGGTTATTGACAGCGGCGTCGAGACAAGTTGTTTTTAACTTTTTCTTCACTTTCTCTGTCTTTTCTTTTTTTTTAATTCATATCTGATCGTATATATGCCGGGGATGCCTGAAATCCTTTCTAATCATATACCGCCGTTATCGTTTACAGTATACACCATAAATAGCACTGCCTGCTAACTAGTGCATGAGAACTTCACAATCCTCATTCCCCACTCCGTCACCCACGTCCTGACGACACAATGGCTGCCCCATCCATCCATCCCGTGCCCGAGCGAAGGCAGAAGACAAATCACTGGATCCCTCCTCTCCCGTCCTCTCCCCCCAGACCAAGGCACCGTCTTCTGTCGAACGTTGTGGCCTTAAAAACATGCATGGGACCACCCGCCCATGGGGAAACAAATGGTGGGAGGGGTGGGGAGGAAAGGGGGAGAGGGGGGGCGGTAGAATCCAAGAAAATGAGCAGTCATGCTACGCCAGTGAACAGCCAGCTGTGTATAGAGAGAGAGAGAGAGGAGAGAGAGAGAGAGAGGAGAGAGAGAGAGAGAGAGAAAGAGAGAGAGAAATTTATGTATAAAACGTGCCTAAGAAACGTAAACCCTTTTAAGATGTTAACTGAGAGAGAGAGAGAGAGAGAGAGAGAGAGAGAGAGAGAGGGGAGAGAGGGGAGGGGGAGGAAAGGAAAGAGAATCCCATACATACTCATAGAAAATGCTCTTCGGATCATAGCCCTGTTAAAAAACGCTTACTGCGAGAGAGAGACAGACACAGACAGATTAATGAGAGATGGGGGTGGGGGGAGGGAAGACAGAAAAGGAGTGAGAAACAGAAATGAAGAGGAGGAGGAGGAGGAGGAGGAGGAAAGGAAGAAACAAGATGGACAACAACACAACACCAACAACAACAACAACACACACACACACACACACACACACACACACACACACACACACACACACACAGAGAGAGAGAGAGAGAGAGAGACAGAGACAGAGACAGAGACAGACAGACACCAAGAGACGGACTGAAAAAAGGGCCTGCCTCCTTTACTCACAGCTAAAAACCTTAATCCCCGATTGTGAAGGTGGAACCTCTTCCATCACCGCCCCCATCCCCCAACCCTCACCCTCCACCTCGCCCACTTGCCCCTTTCCGTCACCGTGACAAGCCTGGGGGGACACCCATCACAATGGGGGGTCGAAGCTCGCCGGGGGCTCTGGCAGTCACACGGCCCACTGGGGACCACTGAGTCCCGATTGTCGGGATCAACCAGCATCCCCCCCCCCCCCCCCCCCCCCCCCCCCCCCCCAAAGAGCAGCACAAGCACAACTCTCGGAACGATGGGGAGAGGGGGAAGGGGGGAGGGTGTGGGAAGAGCAGGGGACGGGGTGTGGACTCGTGCACGAACGACAATTCAAAAAGAAATAGTACCCCCCCCCCTTCCCCTCTCCTCCCTCCCTTCATTGAGCAAATATTACCCACTCTCTGGCATTCTTAAAAGAAATGCCCCTCAGAGCGTAACCCTTTTGAAACGGTACTGCGAGACAAAGACAGACACAGACAGAGAGAGAGATGGGGGCGGGGCGGGGTGGGAAGGAGACAGAAAGGAGAAAGAGAATGAAAAACTGAGAGAAATGAGAGAGAAAGAGACAGAGACACAGACTGAGAGAGAGACAGAGAGACTGACAGAGAGAGAGAGGGAAATGGATAGAAAAAAGAGAAAAATTATCTCTCTCACTCACTCACTCAAACACACACACACACACACACACACACACACACACACACACACAGGCACAGAGAGACTGACAGACAGACAGACAGACAGACAGACAGCAGACCACAACACACACACACACACACACACACACACACACACACACATGCACACACACACACACAGACACACTGACAGACAGACAGACAGACAGACAGACAGACACCAGAGATGGACTGAAACAAAGACCTGCCTCCTTTACTCACAGCTAAAAGCCTTAATCCCCGATTGCGAAGGTGGAACCTCTTCCATCACCACCACCCCCAGCCCTCACCCCACCCCCCCCCCACTTACCCTTTCCGTCACCGTGACAAGCCTAGGGGAGGGGGGGGGGGAGGGGGGGGACACCATCACAATGGGGGTCGAAGCTCGCCCGGGGGGGGGGGTCTCTGGCAGTCACACGGCCCATGAGGACCACTGAGCCCCGACTGTCGGGGATCAACCAACATGCCCCCCCCCCCCCTCCTCCTCCCCCCCCCCCCCCCTTCCCCCAGAAGAGCAGCACGAGCACGACTCTCGGAACGAGAGGGGCGGACACGCGCACGAGAATTCAAAACAAAATTTAATAATACCCTCTGTCTTCCCTTTCCTCCCTCTCTTCAGTGAGCAAACGGTACCCCGGCCAATCACTTTGGTCTCCACTTTTTGCTTTTTCTCTCATTTTCTGTTCAGCTTTTCTTTTTGTTCTTCTTGTTGCTCTCTCTCTCTCTCTCTCTCTCTCTCTCTCTCTCTCTCTCTCTCTCTCTCAAATTTTCCTGTCTTCTTTGAGAGCTCTGAGAGCTCTCTCTCTCTACACTTTGAGTGTATGTGTGTGTGTGTGTGGTGTGTGTGTGTGTGTGTGTGTGTGTGTGTGTGCTTGCTTATCATTTGCTGCAGGGAGTCAGTTTGTGAGTCTATACATAAAAAAAAAAATCAATAAGATTTGAAAACGATCTTCCTCAGCTGTTGTTCCAAAATCCGCGACGGCGATCTCTGCGTGCGGATTATGAAGATCCGATCAACTTTAATCTAAGAATCTAATGAAAAGAGAGAGAGAGAGAGGGATAAAAAAAAACAACAACAACAAAAACACAGGTCCACATATTCATCAATCACAAATACATCCATGAATTAAACGCACACATTTCATTCACATAGAGTCACTTTGTGATGCTGCTCTTTGTGCCATTTCATCGTTCATGTCTCTCTCTGTGGCCTCCACGTCCTCCTTCTTCCACAGGTATTATGCTCCTGGCATTCAACACTAGAGAACTGCAGCACACACACAAAACAATGAACGTCATCAAGAGGCAACCCACCAGAGGAGGCACTGCTCCTGAGTCACTTCGGTGGTGTTGGCTGCCGCCTGAGTTGATCCGTCATTCACAGACACCAGATACTAAGCTCCCCCCCCCCCCCCCCCCCCACACACCACAGGCAACACCAACAGTAATTGTTTAGTCGCCAGCCCAGCATGAGTGAACGTCCTTCTCCAGAGCGGGGGGGGCGGGGGAGGGGGGTGGGGTGGGAGCGGGGGGCACCACGGTCGTCCAACTACAGTCCCTTAAACTTGGCTATACCGATAACTTTCACACCGACCCCCTCAATGTAGGAACATGGGAACCGAAACTGAGGACACCATGACATCAGGGCTTAACGAAAACAAAGAAGCAGACCTTTCTTTTTTTTGAAATGACGATCAAAGAGGATGACGATGACAGGGCTATATCCTACGATTCTTTTCATAACACGTCCCAGCGTCAAGCAAGCCCGGGAAATACAGACACCAGCAGTGTTGGTCAGGAAATGAGAGCGACACAGAGACGTGTACAATGCAGGGGACGAAAGCCGATGTGTGATTCCAGTCTTCCCCATGTCAGCCCGAAACACACACTTCACTCTTAGCAGGAGCCGACCACCAGTCAATGCACCCCGAGGGGACTTGGACTCACGACCTCCCAGGTCGCAAAAATCAGACCCGCAACGCTAACCACCGCGCCCGCGGCTTCTTCCGAGAGCAAAATTGTCCCCGGGGACGATCTGAAGTTGGGCCTTGTTCTTCTGCCTTGAAACACCACAACGTGGTGAGGCCAA
>JADBJO010004073.1:134228-154228 GCA_016801955.1 Conus betulinus | reverse complement strand
CGAGAGGCTGCCTTTCTCCCCCTGTCTGGTAAGGGCCAAGAAATTAAAAAAATAGATAAAAATGAAAAAAGAGGGTTTGGCAAACAAGGGATAGGCTAGCTTAACGACAACTCTAAATGATACTTTTCGTCCTTGCCCTTCGACAATCAGTACAAGATTGCGAGCTGAGTGCCGCCAGGGAAGGAAAAAATGTACAGAAGAGAAAGAAGAACGAGCGCCCCCCCAAAAAAAAAAAGAAATAGAAAAAAAAAAAAAGAGTGAGGAAGGACATGGACAGGGGGGGGGGGGGGAGACGAGGAAGGGTAGTCAAGAGGGAAGAAAAAGACAGAGAGAGAGAGAGAGAGAGAGAGAGAGAGAGAGACAGACAGACAGGACAGACAGACAGACAGACAGACAGACAGATAGTGACAGGCAGACAGACAGGCAGGATGTAGGCAAAGGCGCGCACACACGCATACACACATACAGAGAGAGAGAGAGAGAGATGGGGGGGGGGGGGGGGGGGGGTGCGAGACAGATAGACAGACAGACAGACAGAGACAAAGACATAGAAAGAGAAAGAGATAGTGAGACAGACGAATAATCAATCATGAAGAATGAAAATGGATCCGAAAAAAAAAAAAAAAAAGAAAACAAAACAAGCAAGCAAACAAAAAATAATAAAGAAAAGGAGAAGAGAAAAAGAATGAAAATCAAGAGCGAAAAAAAAAAGAAAGAAAGAAAGAGAACGAACAGAAGGAAAAGAATAAATAAAGGCGAAGGAAAGAAATAATAATGAAGCTAAGAGGAAAAGACACGAAGTAAAGAAAAACAAAAGGAGCTTTTAAAAAAAGCAAAAACAAAAGGAGAACAACAAACAAACAACATACAACACAAAACACAAGAGAGATACAAGAACAAAAAAACAAGAGAAAGACAGAAACAAAAGGGGGGGAGGGGGGGTGGGGGGGGGGGGAGGGGGGGACAACCAGGGGAAGAGAAAGCCTAAAACAACACAAAAACAAAACAAGGCACACACACAAAAAAAACCATGAGGAAAAAATACATGGACAGGTGAGTGTGTGGTAGAAGGAAACGACAGTCAGAAACTCTATTCCCAGCAATTAAGGGCGGGAAAATAAATGGCTGAAAAGAAGGGGAAGGGGAAGAGGAGGGGGTGGGGCTGGGAGGGAGAGAAGTGGGGAGCAGGAGCAAGAGGCGAGGCGGGGTGTGGGTTAGAGAGGGGAGACCAGAGACAGAGAGAGAGAGAGAGAGACAGAGGAGAGAGAGGCAGAGAAAGAGACTGAGAGAGAGAGAGAGAGAGAGAGACAGAGAGAGTGTGTGACTAAGAGAGAGAGAGAGACTGAGAGAGAGTGTGTGACTAAGAGAGAGAGAGAGAGACTGAGAGAGAGAGAGAGAAAAGGAGAGAGAGAGAAGACTGAGAGACTGAGAGAGAGAGACTGAGAGAGAGAGAGACTGAGAAAGAGGAGAGACTGAGAGAGAGACTGAGAGAGAGAGACTGAGAGAGAGACTGAGAGAGAGACTGAGAAAGAGTGAGAGACTGAGAGAAAGAGAAAGAGAGGGGGGAAGCATCAGCCCTTCATCCCCCCCCCCCCTCCACACACACACACACACACACACACACACAAAATTAAAGAAAAAAAAAAAGAAAAACCAAACAAAAAAAAAAAAAAAAAGCGAAAAATCAATTCTGCCCAACCCTTCTTGCCCTCTCTCTCTCTCTCTCTCTCTCTCTCTCTCTCTCTCTCTCTCATCCCCCCTCCCCTCCCCTCTATTACACTCTCCCCGCAGCCTCCCCGCCGTCATCATCGTCATCATCATCAAGAGAGGCCATCGATCGTGGTGGTGTGAAGATAACTCAAGCAGCTGGTGTCTTCCACAGCAATTACCAGGCGACTTCTCGCATGCCTGTGTCGTCTGAGAAAGGGAGAGGGTGAGGGTGGGGGTGGGGGAGTCAGGGTAAGGGTAAGGGTTGAGGGCTGAGGGTGGGGGAGGGGGTGAAGGAGGAGAGTGGAGAGGGGAGGGGAGAAAAGGGGAGGAAGACAGAGGGCGCCGATCCGAAGAAAGATGCTCGTGCTCGAGAGAGAGAGAGAGAGAGAGAGAGAGGAGAGAGAGAGAGAGAGAGAGAGAGAGAGAGAGAGAGAGAGAGAGAGAGAGAGAGAGAGCAGCAGCAGCAGCAGCAGCAGCAGCAATAGTCTGAAATCACAACAGCCTTCACGGCAGTTTCTCTTGTCTCTTCGCGGCTCAAAAATGGAAGAAACAACAAACAAACAAACACAGAAATCAAACAAAGGGAGCGGAAGAAAGAAGCGAAACCATGAGGAAGAAATGAAATAGAGGAGAAATAGAAGAAAAAAGCGAATAACAAAGAACGAAAGGAACGGAAAGAACGAATAAAAGAAAGAAAGAAACGATGAACTAATGGAAAGAAATATAAAGGAAAACAGATCCAAAACATAAGTTGAGGAAGAAGAGACTGAAAACAAAGACATAAAGAAAACAAACACATTAGCTGAAAGGGCCTTACGAAACAAACGGTCACATAGAAAGACAGAAAAAAAAGGAAGGAATCACAAAAGTTCAGAACAAAACCACACACACACACACACACACACACACACACACACACACACACACACCAAGACAGAAATGAGACATCGACACAGAAGCATTCAATCCACCAGGCTAGGACTGTGCACAACGATCTGTGGCGGAACATCTTGGCGGAAGTTCAGGCTCCACCCGTGACCAGTCGCACCCTTGCCGTGCTGACGACGTCCATACTCAAATGAGCGAAACCCTGTCCTTCCTTTCCCTTTACTCATTCCACACTGGCATCCCGCCGAGATTTCAAAACTTCTGCCTCCTGTAACCTCTTTCATCCACGACCTTCCTATCCTCCAGCCCCCCCCCCCCCCCCCCCCCCTGTGTCCTCCATCCCCCACCCCTCCCCTCACCATTTCGTACACCTGTCTTTGATCGACTCGATGTCGATTGGCGCGAGAAATCGTATAAAAGCGCGAATTTCAACATCAATAAGAGTGTCTGTACATCCCCCCCCCCCCCCCCCCCCCCCCCCCCCCCCCCCCCCCCCCCCCCCCCAAGTCCCCTACATATTTCAAAGTGTGTGGCATACAAGAGTTGTTGTTGCGGTATATTCTTTACTATGTTCACACCAGGATCTTCTTTTTGTACAAACGCTTTTCCCCCGTCAAACATCAAGGACAGCCTGGTCACGGAACATAGTCAGAACGCTCTAAGAGGACAATAAAACACACAATGCCGCCAGATTTCAATCAGTCGGCTTCAGTCTCCCCTCCTAGTCTCTTCTTCCTCCCCACACCCCCATCTCTTTCCCCACACCCTTTCTCTTGTACTTCCGCCGTCCTCCCTCACCCCTCTCTTCCCTTCCGTCCCTTTGGAAGCTGGATGTGTGTCTGGAGCCAGAAGACAGACAGACAGAACGCTTTTTTTGTGTGTTACACAGAGCAACGGGGTAGTACTGACAAAAACATATTCGGCTCTTTTTTTTATATAAATAACTGGAAGTTCCCGACTTTTTGCATCTTTCATTCGCGCTCTTCTGATGTAAATTGGCGCGTCTGTACCTGGGTGTTTCAGCCCTTCACGCATTTTTGAGTGTCTCCGCCCTCCGTCGAATGGAGGAAAACTGAAACGCGCAAGAGGCACAGGAGAAAGTGAAAGCCTCGATCAGCGGAGCGCAGGAAAGACGTATAATCTCTGGCGTCGAACCGTTCCAGCAATCCCAAGACCTTGGGGTCGTTCATTATGACAGTCCGGCTAACCACAAGAGGCCAACACCGAGTTGTCATCACGCGGAGGCAAACGAAAGATCGCGTTATGAAAAGACGAGGAAGAAGGAAAAAAAAAAAAAAAAAAAAAAGAACACAGACCTATGTTCAAAACAGCGAGAATCTGTTTGCTGGGTGGTGGTGTCTTTTGCCGGTGGGTTCTGCAGTAATGACCTACGGGCTGGTACACCCTTGGGAACGCTTCCTTCGGGGGGGGGGGGGGGGGGGGGGGGGGGGGGGGTCCTGTTGTGTCGCGTCTAGTGGCCATCACACAATGGCCTCTACCAGGGACCAGTTACAACTCTCGACATCTTAACGGAATGCCCTGTGCATGCCTGTAGCCTTTGTCAACACAGCGCAGGCTCTTCCAAGGGTGGTGCAGGACTGCTCCCGGCTGGTCGGTTCTGCAGTTGGGGACAGTACTTCTCTGGGTCCCATTGCCATCTCCCGGGGTATCTTTCTTTTCCTTCCTAACGTCGTTGCTGCTCCACTATTGACATCATTCCACCGAAGATAAACCAGGTTGTGCTGAGAGCGCAAGCTATTTCCCTTAATTTTTCACTCCCAGTTAAAAAAAAAAAATGAAATCCATTCAGTCATGAAGGCCCCCCCCCCCCCCCCCCCCCCTCCCCAATTCCAACAACATTAATAACAAAACATATGCACAAACAGACACAGTTGAAGGGGTAGCTAATGACCACTCTGGACAGCGTGTTCAGTTTTTTACTTCCTGAGGAAAGGTAGGTAGACGGGGGGGGGAGGGGGGGGGGGTGGTGGGGGGGGGGGGGGGTTCCAGAACAAAAGACAGGAGAATGTTCCTGAGAGGAAAAAAAAAAAAAAACTGATAGAACACACACACACACACACACACACACACACACACACACCACAGAGAGACACACAGAGAGAGAAAGAGAGAGAGAGAGAGACAGAGACAGAGTCCAAAAAGAGTGAAACAAACATTAAACAAAAATACATGCAAAAAACCTTCCAGAAGGCGGAAGAGAAACGATGGGGGTGGGGGTGGGGGGGGGGGTGGGTGGGTGGGGGCTACATGTATTGGAACGATCCCTCGGTCTCCCCATGGGAACGTCTCCAGGAATTATGCATGGTACCTGTACCCAGATGGTACTATACTCAGGCTTACACACGTCTCATGTCCACTCCCATCAAACCTGATATAGCAAAACGGGGGAAGGGTGTGGAGAAATCACACCCCAGGAGGTGGGGATGGGGGACGTCGAAGAGACCTAATCTAACACCCAACCAGCACCTCCAGAACGACAGCACCGTTGAGATGAGCAGTTGGAAAATGGCCATATTTTATGTGAAGGACCGATTGGATTCAAACCCGCAACACCTGCATGCAAACTCCGAGCTCTTCGCAGTCTCCACGAAACCAGCTAGGTACCGAAAAAAAAAAAAAATCAGGCAAAAAGGTATGGAATTTCAGAGGAAAAGACAGGATCTCTCTCTCTCTCTCTCTCTCTCTCTCTCTCTCTCTCTCTCTCTCTCTCTCTCTCTCTCTCTCTCTCCCTCCCTCCGTCCCCCCCCCACCCCCACTCCCCACTCCTCCCCACTCCCTCCTCCCCTCCCTCCTTCCCTCCCTCTCTGCCGAAAAATGATTGGGATCTAGATTTTGCTATTGCCCCTACGGAGATTATAGGGTTAAATAAATAATGAAAGATAGAGGGGGGAAATATATAAATAAAATAAAATTTTTAAAAAAAACTGTTTTTCAAGACAAAGAAGGAGAAAAAGATGATAGATGTGGGCGACTGATTCGCACAACAGCCAGAAGGCACTGCATTTTCTTCTGACAATATTATCACAAGGCTCACGTTTTATCAACACATGTCTTTCTTCTCTCAGCGAGTCTTTTTTCCTTCTGTTTTTTGTTTCCAATTCAAATACAAAAACAGAAAGAAAAAACAAACATTATTAGCTTTCGCAATCCGCTGCTACTACTGCCTATCACCAACATCGTAATGTTTGCTTTCATCTCCCTGATCGTCGCGACATTTGAAATAAAAGCACACACACAAGAAAACAACACATCACAACACAACTCCAGAAAATTTCCAAGAAGGTTCAATGAAAAGAAAAGAAAAGGAAAAAAAATGAATGCGGCCCTTGTTTTCTGACGACAGTGATGACAGGACGACAGTTGGCCCGGCGGTCCCCGTGTACAGCCTGCATTTTAGGCGTGGTAAAGAACCCAAGGCGATCCAGAAGGGGGAAGAGAGGTAGGGAAGGTGCGAGCGAGAGGAGAAGGAGGGGGGGGGGGGGGGGGGGGGGGAGAGAAAACATTCCCCTAAAACAAAAATTCTATGGAGAAAAAAATCCACTTCGATCCGGAAACACAAACATATGTGTGCAAAAAAAAAAAGAAAGAAAGAAAAGAAAAAAAAAAAAAAGAAAGAAGGAAGGGCCGAAAAGTAAAGTAGGGAAGGAGGAAAGGTAGCTCTGTGTGAAGAAAGGGAACGGCGGGGGGGAGGGGGGGGGGGGGCGAGCTGCTCATTCAGGGGAGAGCAACCCATGATCTGTGAAGAGGAGTACAGTTATCTCATATGTCTATATAAAGCGCAATCTGTTTGTGTGTGTGTGTGTGTGTGTGTGTGTGTGTGTGTGTGTGTGTGTGTGTGTGTTCTTGCTGCTCATACAGGTTCGCAGTTTTCATCTGATCTCCAAAGATGGCGTGGTGGTTCATCAGCCTACAAGGTAGATCAACAACGAATCAGCTTTGAAGTCGATAGTAGCGCTGGTCACAATTTGTAATGCGACAGTATTGCAAAGCAAAGCCTTAACGGAATTTCAGGCATCGTTAAGGGAAATAACTGTGAACACACCCATGACAAAGGCAATTTATCTCCCATGGTTATTCAAACGTGAACACGTAATGAAAGAGTGGAGCGGCGTGGGAAAGTCAGAGACAAATACGGAGGAAGTGAGGGGGGGAGGGGGGGTCAGGTGTGAAACGAATGGTAGAATAAAAGGGAGGGGAGATGAAGGGGGAAGGCAAGAGAGGAGGGGGTAGGAGAACAAACACAATTGCGGTAAGGATGAATGGGGAGGGGGGGGGGGGGTAGTTAAGATGCAAATGAAATACAGAACAATAACAAAGAATATCAAGATGTGTTCTAATATTCTATAACTCCATCATCAATCACTTCTGGGTGAAATTCGAGAAGCTGTCTACTAGAGAAAGCGTTGTCGTCACAGTACAGCGCCATCCTGTATCTGTATCCAATACAGGAATAAAAGTTTTTTTGGAGGGAAGAAAAAAAGAGAAAGAAAAAAGTAAAATAAAGTATAGGTTCACTGCAGGCTCACGACCCCAAGCCAAACCACCACCCTTCACAAAACATGTCAACACGGAAACGGCATTCTCCCCTTCCACGCCCTCATAAAGCGGATAGCAGCTGGTGCGCATGTGCGGAGGCCTTTGATCTCCATGGGCGTTTCCTTCCTGGAGAGAGTGAGGGAATACAGACAGCTTCGTCTACCAATCAGGGGACGTTAGTCTTTCTGGTACCTAGGGGGGAGAGATTGATTAATGGCTGAAGATAATTAATAAGGAACTCCTTCTCTGTCTGTTACCTTTAAAGACAACTTTTGCTTTGTCTGTATAGAAGATTGAGCGGATTTCAAAAGGGAAAAAAAAAAACTGAATCAGAGACTAGGTTGGTTTTACCTCTCTGTTTCTTCCATATCTTGATAATTATGTATCTCCCGCTACCTGATTCGACCGGTGTCTGACACAACCCCCAAACACCCTCACGAAGCGGATGTCAGCTGGTGCGCATGTGTCAGCTCCCTTTATCTGCACGTGTCTTTCCTCCCTGGAATGACTACCGTGCCCGCGCCATCTTCCGTTTGCACACACTGTGAAGTCTGGTGCTTTCAAACAAACAACTGTTTGATTCAAGGTGAATAAAGAAACATGGAAAGAACGGAAATGAAATCAGCACGATAATATCTTCCACCCCTCCCCAAACACTCTCACCCTCCTCTTTCCCTTGTCCTCCCTTATCCCTGAGAATGCCACCTGTACCTGCCCCTCTCTCCAGCTTCCGCCCACCAGGCAGGGCGAAAGAGGAGGCAAAGAGAACTTCTGGTCTGACTGTCTAGAATGAAAATAAAAATGGTGTAAACAGATTACAGCAGAACAAAACATGGAGAACCAGTTCACCTACACCCCCCGCCCCTCTCTCTCTCTCTCTCTCTCTTTCTCTGTGTGTGTGTGTGTGTGTGTGTGTGTGTGTGTGTGTGTGTGTGTGTGTGTGTTCACACGCACGTGCAATTAGTCTTTAAGAGAACAGCTTGATGTTGACAAATTGGTTACACAAAATTTAAAAACAAAATCCAACCACCTCTGCACGCGCGCTCGAGTAAACGCACACTCACGCACACACACACAACACACACACACACACACACACACACACACACACACACACACATACACACACACACACATGCACGCACCCACCCACGCAATCACGCACGCATGCACGCACGCGCGCGCGCGCGCGCGCGCGCGCGCGCGCACACACACACACACACACCACAACGGTCTCGAGAATACGGACAGTCAAACAGAAGATTAAATTTCGCCTGTAGTTCGATGACCGAAACTGTCGTTTGCAGCGAAATAACCCCTTTCCCCCACTCTTCTCCACTCCCATCCAACTCACCCACCCACGCCCACCCTTCTTCCCCCCCGTCCCAAATATCTCCCACCATTTCCCAGCTCTCTTTTTCATCCCCATCGTCCCCAAGGTCCGATCAATTTCTCCTGGTCCCTGGACGCAGTTTAACTGTGGAGCGATTACCACAGAAACGATGACATTTCTGCTCTTTTGCAATTCTTCTTTCTGAATAAAGACCGTCATCGTCCCTTTCTTTCCCTCTGCGCGCAACTTTTATGTCTTCATATGATACTTTCTCGGAGGAAGGGGAGTTGGGGGCGGGTGGGAGGAGGGGTGGCGTGGAGGAGGGCTGGGGTGGGGATGGGGGTGGGGTGAAGAGCGTGGCCGCGATGGGAGGGTTTGGTGGGAAAGGAAGGGCAATGAATAAAGCTGCGGGGGGAATGGGAAACGGAGGAAATATAAAGATGGTTCGGAAAGTGACGGCCAAAGAAGGGAACTCCAGGAAGATTGAAAAAAAAAAAAAAGCCCCACGAAGGGAGCTAGGTAAAAGGTTGCGTAGGGAAGGCGAAAGAAGGAAAGGAAGCTTGGAAGAAAGCAAGTGAAGGTTGGAAAGGGAAGGCCAGGGAAGACAGACCTCTGGGAAGGTTGGAAAGGGAAGACCAGGGAAGACAGACCTCTGGGAAGGATGGAAAGCGAAGACCAGGAAGACAGACCTCTGGGAAGGATGGAAAGGGAAGACCAGGGAAGACAGACCTCTGGGGAGGTGGAAGGGATGGCCAGGGGAAGACAGACCTCAGGGAAGGATGGAAAGCGAAGACCAAGGAAGACAGACCTCTGAGAAGGTTGGAAAGGGAAGACCAGGGAAGACAGACCTCTGGGAAGGATGGAAAGGGTAAGGCCAGGGAAGACAGACCTCAGGGAAGGTTGGAAAGGGAAGGCCAGGGAGACAGACCTCAGGGAAGGATGGAAAGCGAAGACCAAGGAAGACAGACCTCAGGGAAGGATGGAAAAGCGAAGACCAGGGAAGACAGACCTCTGGAAGGGAAAGGGATGGAAGACCAAGGAAGACAGACCTCAGGGGAAGGTGGAAAGGGAAGACCAAGGAAGACAGACCTCTGGGAAGGTTGGAAAGGGAAGACCAGGAAGACAGACCTCAGGAAGGTTGGAAAGGGAAGACCAGGGAAGACAGACCTCTGGGAAGGATGGAAAGCGAAGACCAGGGAAGACAGACCTCAGGGGAAGGTTGGAAAAGGAAAGACCAAGGAAGACAGACCTCTGGGAAGGTTGGAAAGGAAGACCAAGGGGACAGACCTCTGGGAAGGATGGAAAGCGAAGACCAGGAAGACAGACCTCTGGGAAGGATGGAAAGCGAAGACCAAGGGAAGACAGACCTCTGGGAAGGATGGAAAGGAAAGGCCAGGGAAGACAGACCTCAGGGAAGGATGAAAAGCGAAGACCAAGGAAGACAGACCTCTGGGAAGGATGGAAAGCGAAGACCAAGGAAGACAGACCTCTGGGAAGGATGGAAAGCGAAGACCAAGGAAGACAGACCTCTGGGAAGGATGGAAAGCGAAGACCAAGGAAGACAGACCTCTGGGAAGGATGGTAAGGGAAGGTCAGGGAAGACAGACCTCAGGGAAGGATGGTAAGGGAAGGTCAGGGAAGACAGACCTCAGGGGAGGTTGGAAAGGGAAGACCAGGGAAGACAGACCTCTGGGAAGGATGGAAAGGGAGGGTCAGGGAAGACAGACCTCAGAGGAGGTTGGAAAGAGATGACTAGGGAAGAACGACCTCAGGGAAGTTTGGAAAGGGAAGACAATGGACGAAAAACCTCATAGAAGATTGGAAAGGAATGGCCTGAGAAGACAGACATCAGAGAAGGTTGGAAAGGAATGGCCAGGAAGAGAGGTTTCAGGGAAGTTTGAAAAGGGAAGGTCAGGGAAGAGAGAACTTACAGAAGTTTGAAAAGGGAAGGTCAGGGAAGAGAGAACTTACAGAAGAAGTTTGAAAAGGGAAGGAAGGCAGGGAAGAGAACAGAGGCTTTACAGAAGTTTGAAAAGGGAAGGTCAGGGAAGAGAGAACTTACAGAAGTTTGAAAAGAGAAGGTCAGGGAAGAGAGAACTTACAGAAGGTTGGACAGTGATGGCCAGTGAAGAGAGAACTTACGGAAGGTTGGAAAGGAATGGCCAGGGAAGAGAGACCGCAGGGAAGGTTGGAAAGGGATGGCCAGAGAAGAGAGAGCTTCAGGGAAGTTTGAAAAGGGAAGGTCAGGGAAGAGAGAACTTACAGAAGGTTGGAAAGTGATGGCCAGTGAAGAGAGAACTTACAGAGGTTGGAAAGTGATGGCCAGGGAAGAGAGGCCTTAGGAAGGAGGTTGGAAAGGGAAAGCCAGAGAACAGAGACCTCAGGGAAGGTTTGAAAGGGAAGACAACGAATGAAAGACCCCAGGGAAGGTTGAAAAGGGAAGGCCAGGGAAGAGAGACCTCAGGGAAGACTTGAAAGGGAAGACCAGGGAAGAGAAACCTCAGGGAAGACTTGAAAGACACAGGCCAGGGAAGAGAGACCTCAGGGAAGACTTGAAAGGGAAGGCCTCGGAAAAAGACTTCAGAGAATACTAGAAAAGGGAAGAGACATCTGCGAAGCCTGGAAAAGGAAGGCCAGTAATGAAAGATCTCAGGGAAGACTGGAATTAATAGAGGGCGAAAAAAAAATGAGAAATTAGAGAAGGTAAAATAAAAAGAAAAAAGATAAGGAGGGTCAAGGACTGACGCTTTGGTTAAAAGTGGAAAGCGAGGGAATAGGATAAGATCTCAGCGAAGGTCGCAAAGGGAATGCCAAGAAAGGTAGCTTAGAGATACATTTTGAAATGGATAGCTTGAAAAACGAGAAGGGATGGGAAAGTGGGGGTGTGGAGGAGGAGGATAGTGGGAGGTTGGGGGGGGGGGGGGGGGGGGAAGGGGGGGGGGGGGGGGGGGGGGGGGGGGGGAAGAGACACACAGAGAGTCGGTCGGTCGGAGGGGGGGGGGGGGGAGACTTGGGATGCGACTAGGAGTTTTATTGGCTTTTGTGGAAAAAGGATCCGAGTTGTGCCATGTCAATTTTATCGACGTGCGGCTGGATTCAAGAGGCCTGTCTGTTCGGCTGTAATGGTGAACCGTCTGTACTTCAGAGCTCTTCACTTTTAATTCCTCTTCTGTCTGTTTGTCTGTCTGACTGTCTGTCTGTCTGTCTGACTCACTCTCTCTCTCTCTCTCGCTCGCTCGCTCGCCCGCTCGCTCCCCTCCCCCCCCCCCCCCCCCCCCCCTCTCTCTCTCCCCCCCTCCCCAGCACCCTTCAGAGTCAGTCGAGGGTGCTCGCTTTTCAGATGTAATGATGAGTGGCTTGAGATGCACAGCTCTCCTCTGTAATCCTCCCGTGGCCTTTCTCTGTCTTTCTGCCCGGACACTCCTCCTCCTCCTCCTCCTCCTCTCTCTCTCTCTCTCTCTCTCTCTCTCTCTCTCTCTCTCTCTCTCTCTCTCTCTCTCTCTCTCTCTCTCTCTCTCTCTCATTTCAGCAGAATCAGGAGGTTTGGCGCTCCCTTTTAAGAGCCCGGCTCAGAGCAGAATTCGGTTCGTGACTCGGCATGTCTGGAGTCCTGTAATGAGTTGCAGTCAAAGACTCGTCATCATCTCCATCTCATCATCATTACCATCAACAGCACCATCACCATCATCAACAGCACCATCACCCCTCAATACTGATGTGACGAAACTTCACCTCCTCCAAGGCCCCCCACCTCACCTTCTACCTAACAAATAAAACGAACCTTTTCCAAGAGTTTACATTTGATCAAGGAATAAACCGAAGGTGTGGGAAATCTGCTAAAGGTGCACATTTGTCGCTCGATATACGCGCGCGCGCGCGTATGTGTGTGTGTGTGTGTGTATGTGTGTGTGTGTGTGCGTGTGTGTGTGTGTGTGTGTGAGAGAGAGAGAGAGAGAGAGAGAGAGAGAGAGAGAGAGAGAAGAGAAGACAGAGAGAAAGAGAGAGCAGGCGCGTGCATGCGATCTTGTATGCGTGCGCGTGTGTGTACATGTGTGTGCGCGTGTACGTGTGTGTGTTTCTAAGCTTGTGTGTGTGTGTGTGTGTGTGTGTGTGTGTGTGTGTGTGTGTGTGTGTGTGTGTGTGTGTGTGTGTGAGTCTGTCTGTGTCTGTGAGCGCACGCGCGCACGTGTGCGCCCCTGCATGAACGCGTGCAGGCGACTGTGCCTGTGTGTGTGTGTGTGTGTGTGTGTGTGTGTGTGTGTGTGTGTGTGTGTGTGTGTGTGTGTGTGTGTCTGTCTGTCTGTCTGTCTGTGTCTGTGTCTGTGTGTGCGTGTGTGTGAACGTGCATGTGCATGTGCTCGACCCTCCGCTACTCCAGAGACTCTTCCAGGGCCAGATGAAAAGAGACCTGTAGCCCAGCCCCAAACAGGAACTGTGGGGCAGAGGGGGCGGGCAGTGCAGTATGGCCCCATTGATCCAGTCTGACATCCATCTCGCCCCCCAGTGTGGCAGTGTCTTCAAGCTGGGCTGGGTGTGTGGGGGGGGGGGGGGGGGGGGGGGGAGGAGGGAGGGAGGGAGTGGCGGCGGAGGCAGGACACCTTCACTGTCTGTTCCGCGTGATGCAGCTGGGCTGCAGAATCGTGCTGCCTTCCGACCCTTAACCCCCCACCCCACATTATTCCCGCCCCGTCTATTCCTCCCACCTGGTCCCTCTGGCCTTCATCCACCTATATTCGCACCCTCCCTCCCCCCCCCCCCCTTCCCCCGCAACAGACACACACACTCCCTTCTTGGAATGACAGTTCTTTTAAAAATGACTCTGTCGGCTAGTACCCTCTCTCTCTCTCTCTCTCTCTCTCTCTCTCTCCCCACCCATCCGTCCACACCCATTGTTTTACTTGTTCCCTCCATCCCCAACATCCATCCCCCAACCTCTGCATTTGCTTCTGTTCCCCTCCTCCGTCTCACTCACTCTCTCTGGCCTTCTCTTCATCCCCTTTTCTTTTATTCCGTCCTCTTGCCTCCCCTCCCTTTCACCATTGTCTCCCCCCCCCCCCTTCATCTTCCCCCCCTATCTTCTCCTTCATCCCCCTCTCTTTCATTCTACCCTCTTATCGCCATCTTTAAACCGTTGTCTCTCGGTCCTCCCCCCATCCACCTCCTCTCTTTCATTCTACCTCTTACCTTCTTACCTCCATCTTCTGACCGTCCGTCGTCGCTGTCCGCAACCATCCTCCTCCTCTCTTGCCTTTCCCTTCACTGTCCCTCCTCTTTCGGTCTAACCTCTGACCTCCGCCCTTTCGCTTGGTCTGTGTCCTCACCAATCGCCCACCTCTCTCACCTCCCCTTTCATCTCCCCTCTATTTCATTCTGTTCTCTTATCCCCATTCTTCCGCCACTGTCTCTGTTCTCACCCCCCCCCCCCCCCCCATTCCTTCTGACCTTCTTCATCTCACTCTTTTTTCTCTTTTATTCTACAGTCTGATGTTCCTCCCCCCCCCCCCCCCCCCCCCCCCCCCTCGGCTATCCAGTTCTACCATCCCATCAAAGTTTCGACGTGTTACCTTTGTCAAGGTTTGATCACAGTTCTCTTGGACTAGCTTCAAATCCTGACATCACTTCGCTTCGCAATACTGTAACTGCCACAGTCAAACACAAAAGTGGTTCCTTGATCTGCCTAGTACGCTAATGAGTCACCACGCTAAAGTTAGACAGCAAGAGTCGAAGAACTGTGGATTTGCATAGAAAAGCAAGAAAACGGCACACAGAATGTGCTTTACATACTAGATGATTATGAAATGTATCACGGACGTGCATACATACACAAGACACACGCACAGAGGTGCGCGCGAGCACACACACACACACACACACACACACACACACACACACACACACATATACACACACACAGAAAGAGAGAGAGAGAGAGAGAGAGAGACAGAGAGAGACAGACAGACAGACAGACAGACAGACAGACAGACAGACAGACAGAGAGAGAGAGCACATTTCCATCAGTCATCAAACTCAGATAAGTCTTTAACTTTATTTGAAGTGTCGTCAGTCAACGACTGGTATCCTGCCCCTGAATTAATTCGGGACGACTTAAAAGGTCATCATGAAGAGAGAGGCCTACTTGCTTCCCAGATGACGGGAGGGGGGGGGGGGGGAACAGGATGGGGGGGGGGGGGAGGGCAGGGGATGATTGAACGGTGGGAGGAGAAAGCGTGAGTGCCGCAGACCAGCCGGTAGGAAAGAGGACAGCCGTCTGAAGGAGTCTTGTTAAGGTTCGAGGGTTTCTTCTCTTCACCTTTGACAGAAGACTGGGGCTGGGACTGAAAAGGAAAACGATATGGTGAACATATTTCTGCAGGACCTCCCTCCCCTCCCCCCACCCGTCCCCCCTCCCACCTCCTCCTCCCACCGCCCGACTCTCTCTCTCTCTCTCTCTCTCTCTCTCTCCTCACACACACACACACACACACACACACACATCATCTCCGAGTTACTGTAGTGACATGACCCCTCGCCGTTCATTGCGACTCCCCGTCCACAGCCACATCATGGCTTGTCCCGCCACAGCTCCAACACTGGCAATCCACAAGGAGCAGGCAGACATGTAAAGTCGTCAGGAGGCAACCCACCAGATGAGAACCCGCACTGCTGCTGCCGAGGCACTTAGGCGGTGTTGCGTTGTGCCTATTCTGATTCAACATGCGAAGGACGTCAGCTGCAAAGCCCCCCTACAATTATCGCATGGTCGCGGAGCCAGTGTGAGTGAACGTCCTCCACTGAAGGACAACGACAGTCGCCGTGAACTTGCCGACATCGACAACCTCGACACGAACTCGCTGAGGGTATAAAGACAACGGGAGGAAATCAAACCATCGTCACAGCACAGCATGAAAAGACACAGATGCGGGCGTTTCCTTCTGAACAATGAGATAATTGTTATGAAAAGGATCCTTTGGAGTTCCATTCTGACGTGAACCAATATGACAGGGCTGTACTTTGCGCTTCTTTTCGTAATCCCGGCGTCAACCAGGTCGAAAGATACAGACGCTTGCAGCGTTGGCCAGGAACTTTGAGCAACACTCTAAGAGACGCATCCATTACATGGATGAAATCTCCACTGTGTGGTATCAGTCTTCCCGACTGAGTCCATCGCAAACTCCACTCTGGGTAAAAGTCTGTTGTGGCCAAAAAAAATCGCGCAAATAAATGTATCTGATGAGAATCTGCGTACACGATCTCTATCTCTTTTTATGACGGAGCAGCATGAAAATTAACAAGAATAACAAGGACCTTGTGCACTAATCAACCCAGATAATGCCCCTTCAAACTGGGTAACAAGAACCATGAAATCTCATGAAATTTGACAAACTAACGAAGTCATATGTGAACTACTTGGTAAGGGAGAAAACAGAAAAAGAAAGAATGAAAGCTTTGCTCGCTTTGCAAATTGAAGTTACGTAAACCTACACAATATAACATAGCCTGTTTTTAAAAAATACGCAAGTTTTAATTTCTGTGAATATATTTCATGTTAAAAAAACAAAACCAGTCAGTTGATATAACAATAACAATCAGCAACCCTTTAGCTGGCGCAAAAGTGTGGATTTTTGACAAGTCATCCGCATACAAGTGCGTTCGAAAAGTTCAATATCTTGTCACTGTGACTAAAACGGAAGTCTGAAGGTGGATACGGACTCCCTGACATCGTTGTGCTTTTTTCATATTTTCTTTTTCTTCCCTTTAAAGCGTGCACAAAATTTCATGATTCAATTATTCCAGAAAACAACCCTGCAGGAGTACATACTGAAAAAAAAAAACCCAATCCAACAAGAAAACGAAAGAAAATGGAATAAGGGTGAGGAATAGGAGGAAAACCAACATGGAAATAACAAGTCTGCAGCACAATGATTATTGTAACAGTCAATACACGTAACCCTCAAGGGCCTTGGCCACACGAACAACACGTTTCATGAATTACAGGGACCCCCTAACAAAAAGATCGCCCGTCCTCAAATCAATCAATTCTTACCCACAGCTTCTGGCTTCGGCCAACAGAGGCCTGTCTGCACGATACTACTTCACACCCGTTTCCATCTTCCCCCACCCCCCATCCTCAAACCTCGACCTTTCTCAACTGTCATTTCAAGTCGTAAGTGACCTGTCCATCTAGCCTCCAGTCTCCCTCCCGTTCTCCGGGTCTTCCCATCGTTCCAGCCGCCGCCCATTTGCTTCCCAGTGCCGAGACAGACCTCAAGTGGTGCTAGGTACACAATAGTCAGACCGACGTAAGCCGCCCCGTGTCCTTATTCCCTCCAATGCCTTCATCCCCTCCAATGCCTGCTCCGATAAGCAGCGGGGGAAGAGGTTGGGGGAGAGGAATCGGGGACTCCATACTTCAAGATAGAAGAACCAGACACCGACAGTGAAACCCGAACAGGGAGGATTTGCCTACACCAGTGGATGACAAACATGAACCATTGAAATCGACAGAAGAAGAGGGAAGGGTGAAGGATAACCGGAGGGTTGGTGGGGGTGGTCGAGAAGGCTGTTAAAGTTTGAAACCAACGGAGATATCGTCCATGAAAACGAGAGAGTTGGGGTGAAGGGCCTTCGATTCAAGGCCCGAACTTACACAACCTTTAGAATGGTCTGAACGAAATTTCTGATCAAGTTCCAAAACTGTTCTGGTGTACAGAGGGAGAAGCATTGGGCGGGGGCGGGAGGGGGGGGGGGGGGTCGTGCCGGAGGGTTTAGAGGGAGGGGGGGGGGGGGTTATGTCTTCCTGACCGGCAGACGGTGGACCGCTGGTGTGGTTCCCAGCCCCGTGGCAGCGGGCCGGGAGGCGAGGGCACAGAAATCAGACTGCTCTGGCATGGACTGATTGATTACTCCACCTCAACTCACACTCACAGGCTGGAGGGTAGCTTGGACTTTTTGTCATCACACACCCCCCCCCCCCCCCCCACAACTTTCCTCCTCCCCATCCTTCCACCTCCCATTCCTGCCCCTTCTTACTATGTATAGGCCGCTTCCTCAAAGAAGCAGAGAAATGACGGATCATACATATTCAGCAGAGCTTGCCTGATCTCCCAAGTGATGCCAAACAACGAATACTCGGTCCTCGTCGCCTCCATCCCCCTCCCCCCCCCCCCCCCCCCCCTCATCTTCCGGCCATGTGACTCTCATTCTCTTTTAGTATGCTGGTGGTACCCGACGACAGACCTTTCACGTCGAAGAGTCAAACAAATGCAAGATTGAAAGGCTCTGGCGGCTTCGTTTCTCTGAAGAAAAGGGAAATCAGCGTTTTTTGATCTGTTTCTGTACTATGTCCCTGGCCCCGAAGAAAAATCTGCCCCTCCCCCACCCCACTACTCTCTCTTCCGTCCCCTTCGTGCCAAATGGAAAGGGACAAAGATCGGACCAAAGACTTCCACAGAACACCGAAGACTCTCTCTGGAAGAGAGAATTCGTGACGAATCGTTACCTCCCCCTCCTCACCCCCTTCCACTCCCCAGATTTGCATTTTGAATGTTGCTGGCTAAAACTTGACTGGCTTTGTTAAAGTTTGTTGCTGGCGAAACAGAGAATAGCGAGCACTCTGGAGACAGTGAAATCACCTTCATCCCACCGCTGCTTGAAAGTCTTTCGACATGATTGCTAAGCTTCCCTCTCAAACACACACACACACACACACACACACACACACACACACACACACACACACACACACACACACACACACACACACACACACACACACACACACACACACACATTCACTCACTCACTCACCCACTCACACACCGCTGCTCGAAAGTCTTTCGACAGGATTCCTAAGCTTCCCTTCCAAAACACACGCACGCACGCACGCACGCGCGCCCGCGCCTGCGCGCGCGCGCGCGCACACACACACACACACACACACACACACACACACACACACACACACACACACACACACACACACACATGAGCGAAGAGTCTGTTATGAATGACGAAAATCCATTCCATTCTTGTTAGAATACTGATGTAAAAAAAACTTATAAGTAAAATGATTGGTTAAGAGTTCAGAGAAGCACAAGTCCTTATGCAGGCGTAACATTGATGACGTTTCATTTTAGCCATTATGCCAAAACCAAATGCGCCAAAGCCTTATTGATGTTGTCAATCCCAAACGGGGCCAGGGTGCTGAGACGTAAGGTCACCGTTTCGCTATCTTTTAGCTGGAATGATGTATCTCACTCGTTCTGCGTCAATCAAAATGTGATCTTTCCGTTTAGGCAGTGGACACGATTAGGACATAACACACATCGGACGGTAAGGGTTAACAATTTCTTTTCACAGAAAAATCGAATACATCGCACTGCTTTATTGTACACCCTTAAAACTTCCGAACTTCCCTGCGATAAGGAAAATCAGCCCGTCAGTTTGCCTGTAGAATCAGTCCTACAGGCAACGATCTCAGAGGGAGGGGGAAAAGTCTGAAAGACACCAGATGTTTTTATCGCCGTTCTCTGGTTGTAAGCAAGAACTCACCTACATTTGCTTCCGTCAGCTGGAATAAAACTTACTGATGACAATCGTCTACCTGTAATACAGGATCAGGAAGCTGAGTGACCATGGGGTTTCTGGAATGTCAATTAGCGTCAACAATGTGCAGAGAACCATTTTGCGTCAGGCTTAGTAGCCGCTGACAATAGAAATAAGGGTATAAAGTTGAGAGAGAGACAGACAAAGAGAGACAGGCAGACAGGCAGACAGACAGACAGACAGACAAAAATCTGGAGAGACAGAGACAGAGAAGAATGGGTAAGTATGAATGAGGATGGGGTGGGGGGGTGGGGGGGGGGGGGGAGGTACGTACGGAAGACGGGTGAGGAAGACAAAGACAGGGGTGGGGTGGGATGGGTGGAAGGGGGGGAAGAGAGAGGGAGAAGGAGAGGAGGAAGGGGAGGGGCGGTCAGGGCGAGGAGGGATGCGGCGCGAGACACAGATCAAAGGCGCAGGGACGCTTATGAATAATTGAAGGAGTTGACTCAATCCCTTCCCCTGACCCAACACCCTACCACCCTCCACCCCCCACCCCCCTGCCTCTCCCTCTTTCCCCTCTTCTATCCATCCCACGTCCTCCCCATTTGTTTCGACCCACCATCCTCCCCTCTCTTCCACCCCCCCCCCCCCCCTTTCCTCCAAACCCTGCCTCCGCCTCTTCCGCTTCCCTACCCTATCTCTGGTACTCAATAGGGACCGATGCAACCTTTCAATTTCTCCCCAACAAACAGACACTGCGAGAGAAAAAACACAGTGAAAAGAGAGAGAGAGGAGAGAGAGGAGAGAGACAGACAGAGAGAGAGAGAGAGAGAGAGAGAGAGAGAAAGAGAGAGACAGAGACAGAGAGAGAGAGAGAGAGAGAGAGAGAGAGAGAGAGAGAGAAATGAAGAGAGAGCGGGAGCAACAACCAGACAGACAAATGAGAAAAGAATTAAAAGGAGGAGGG
>JADBJO010004073.1:119228-129228 GCA_016801955.1 Conus betulinus | reverse complement strand
TTTTTCCCCCCCCCCACCCCCCCCCCCCTCTCCTTTCCCCCTTTTTTTTTACCTTAAGGAACCCTTCACTCGCCGCTTGTTCCTTCCCACCTTCGCTGCCTCTGACCACTCGCCCTTCTCTAACATGCAGACCCCCAGTCATTCCACCAACCTCTTGTGAAGTGATACTTTTTATAGCTTGTTGGTGTTCTGCAAATTTGTTTTCTTGTTCATGTGTTTGTATTGGTTGTCGCGTGGTTTGGATTTTTGTTTTGTGATAACAGGACCTTTGCGCCTTTGGATTTATTATATTAGTTTTTTTTTGAGAATACAGTTAAGGTGAACTGCCTCATTGGCAACTCGAACCGCCCCAATATATTCTTGCCCTTGTCTTCTCCCTCCTTCCCTTATTCTATTGTGGTCTTTCTACTCCTCCTCACATCTTTCTATTTTTTGTGTGCTTCGACACACGACTTCCACTTTTCCAGTTCCGCGGCACCCCAGCAAGCCCCTAACCCACTTTTTTTGTGCGTTTCATATCGACCTCTGAAGCTTTAGGGCCCGCCGACAACCAACCCACTCAGCAGAATTGCCACGCCGCACCCGCCACCCACTGTTTCCCCCACTTGATCTTTCCGTACCTCTGACCCCATCATTTTTCCGAGAACAATCCACACCATGGATGGCCGCGCGCCCCCTGCCGACCGTTGGAGATGGCCCGCACTCATTTAATGAAAATGCTTCGGCTCGCAGGATGATTTGGTTTTTGTTTTCCACAGCCCGCCATTTCAATTCTCCCCATACCCCCATCCCTGTTCCCTTCCCTGATCCCTTTTTTTGTAACTCGAATTTCCCTCCCTCGTTGTTGTTATCTTTCCTTCTCATTCCTCTCCCCTACTACCACTTCGCCCCCGCCCCGCCGCGGACGGCCGCGCCCGCCAACAGTGGGGATATGAGGATTTCGTGTCCCCCGACACAGGTGCCCACCAGACCACGCCCCCCCTGTGGACCCTCTTCCAACTGTTCTCCAATGTCTCCCTGGATTGCCCAGTCTTTTGGGTTTTTTTTTGCACAGCCCAACCACCACCCCCGCCCACACCCCCCCTTGTGTCGTTGTCTATGTTTTGATTACCACGCTTTCGGGCCCTGTCCGCCCTTATAGAAACGGAAGGCTTTTTCTTTTCTTATGTTCTTGTGCCTACATTTGCCTGTTTCGTGTGGGACCAACCCACCACCCTCCCCCACAGACAGTTGCGGCGTTCCTCTAAGCTTTAATGTCAACGCATTCCTAGTCCCTTGGCCAGTGCCTTTATTTTTTGCGACTGTATTTGTGGCCCCGTTTTTTTTTGAGCACCTTTCCCCTCTGCCCCCCCATTTTACCCTGTGCTTTTTTTCCCACCTTGTTGCCACGACAGTGAGTGTCTCAGTGTGGAGTGAGGGTTATTTTTGGGTCTCTACGTAGACGTCCGAGGCCACCACCTTCCCCTCATCGCCATGTTTGTATAATTGTGTTTTTTTCCCGTTATAAGAGTCAGCTTGCCCACCACACGCAATATGCCGTCGCCGTCATGCTACACTGCCTTTATATCTCTGAACTATTAGCCCCACTCAGTGCTTTTACCCGCAAAACACACCCCGCCCCTTGTTTTGTGGTCTTTTTTTGGTTTGCCCTTCTCTCTTGCTTCTCTCTTGATTACTCCTCTCCTTCTTCCCCCCGGGTGTTCCATCGTATTTTTTTCCAACTCTTTAGACGCCTTTGTGTTATTGTTTGGTCCGCTGTTATGGTGTTTTCCACGGGTAATACCGTCCCATCCCAAACCCAAGCCCCGCCTCCCCTCGGCCTTCTCGTCATCCAGTCGCCTTTTAAACTCCTCGTCTTGAAAACAGCACCACAACCAGTTCCTACTGCCGAAGTCCCCACACCACCTCTCCCCAGTGCCAGTCGGCGACCCCGGGCCATCCTAGACCAAGGTCGAACATGTGGTTCTAAGTCTGAGGTGATCCCGCGCCCCCCCCACATTTCCGCGACTTGCGTCCAGTGCCATTGACGTAACTTTCCACGGCCGGCCCACTCCCGGCCACGGTATCATCGCCCTGCCCCCACACTCTAACCCAATATCAGACCCCTTTCGCCCGACACCTTTGCAACACGTAATTTCAGGCGTACACACAAAATTAAAGATAAAAGTGAATTTCAAGGACCCCCCCACCGTTACTGTCACACGGACACAGCTCCTGGCGTCATCGGCGCATTTCATTGCTCACCCACACCCCGGCACAACCAAGCCGCCACGCCTCCGCCCCCTCCCCGCAACGTTATTCGTCATGATTTCGGTGAAACCACTCCCCGCGCCTGCGTTCCAACGTCCCAGCCACGTGGGGACAGTCCCCACGAGTGTTATCACAGCACCATTCATCGACCAGTGAACCCCCCCCCCGTCATACTGCGCTTTCCCGTGCCCAATAGCCGTTTCACGCCACAGGTAGCGTTGCTAATGAACACTCTAAACCCATGGCCCGTAAATCTCTTCGACATTGGTTGGGTGACCAGCCGCTTCGTCTAATAATTCTTGAAACGCGACTCCGCCCTTGGTTTTCACAGCTAGTCTCTCATAGCTGTTCCACAGACTAGCATACTCCAGGCCTCGGAATTGTTTGTATCTTTTACGATCTCGTCCCCATAGCAGGCCCCAGTTATCCCCCACACATGTTGTCTATAGAGTCTGCCCCACTGACTCTTGGTCCAGTATCCCGCTCCTTAGAGGGTTGTGTGGGGGTGTTTTTGTGTGTATCATCACCCCCCAACCCCCCTTTGTGGCTTACAGTACAACCGTCACGAGACATCAGTCAAAACAATCATCCGTATCCCTTACTAGTCACAACCGTCCCATCCAGCCATCCAACCACTCAAGTTCCACCCTCCGCGCACGGCAGCTTACGCTGACCAGTCCCTCCAGACATCAAATCAATACCAAAAATCATCCACGTATCCTACAGTACACCGTCATCCAGGACGTCAATCTGTTTATCAGACACCGCATCAATCCACGTACCAAACGGACAACGTCCCCTCCCGCCAAATCCACTACACGTTCCGATTCACCGGACTCTCCCCTTTGTCATGGCTGCCCACAGTATGTCAACCCCACCCAGCCCCCCTAACCTACCCCCCGCCCTCAATCACTCAATAACACACCGACCCTACCACCCTGACAATCACGCAAATCCTACGTTTGTTGTACCACCTTCACCAGTTTCCTCCTCCGCCAGAATCTGTTGTCTACCACTCAATCATCCAGTCCCACCAGCCCATATTCTGAGCGGCATGTGTTAGTGAGACCACGTCATCGCCCCCCATCATTTACTACACAATCCGATAAGGTTCTCGCTTACGAGTTACCCCGCTACTCCCGGTTTGTGTTATGTTCTCAACCATCAATACAAAGATTCATCTCGCATCCCGCACAGTTATGAACAAGGCCGTAACTCCGAGCGTCACGAGACCCCAGCGAAGTGCTATCCCTTACCACAGTACATCCCACCGACACAGTTAAATGCAGCCTCCTCTCGTACTCTGGGTCCATAGTCACAATCCGTAGTCTTACCTTACCCTATTTATGTAATCACCTCAATAAGAGCCCAAACGCTCCACCACTGACCTCAACATTCTGCAAAACGAAGGTATTACACTGTTTATTCGAAACACGCCTCACCGGCTCCCCAACCTCCCTCGACCCACATTCTGGTCGTAGGTCAGTTGCGAAGGGGGAGGCGGCAGCCAGCTCCGTCCCACCCTGCTGTGCCCGACCGTGACCCCACCCTGCACTCTTTTCCCTGGTCGTCCCCCTTACCAGTGCCCCGCCACCATTCACTCCTGCTTCCTGACCCCTGAGGCAGGGGGTCGGGGGCCGGTGGGGGGTCTGCTGTGCGGGGTGATGCGGCAACAGCCCCCAGATATAGGGAACTGGTATGGGGATACTTCTTGCAGCCGCGGAGTACACGGTCAGTCCGCATAGTCTGCCAGTATGGACCACTGGGTGCACGGCACCTCAGCCCTTTCCACATGCCTCCACATCATCACTCCCTCCACCACCCCCACCACGCACCCCTCGCCTGACCCCCACACCCACCCACACCTACACCACATCCCCTCTTATCACCCACACGCCCTCCTCCACGTCTCTCCCTCCTACCTAAGCACACCACCCCCTAACACCCCCAACCCTTTACAAGACATACAACCCACCCTAGGCCCCCTCGCTGTATACTGCCCGTCTTGCATCACCTACGTCTTCCTCTCTCTCTATCTATCTCTCTTATCTCTTCGCTCTACTCATCGCCTAGCTTCACCAACCCCTCTGCTAAGCCCCCCACCCCCACACCTTAGCCACCCTCGCCTCTAGTCCTTCTGTACGTCCGTCCAGTCCGCGCCTTCCTGTCTTTCTCTCGTTCTTCTCTCCTCTCTCCTCTTCGTGTCCTCATCTTATCAGCACAGTCCTATAACTCGGAAACCATGTAATTTCTTCTTTCGCCTTGAGGAAAAAGATTCACTGACGCTGATAACAGTATCTGCAGATTTTGTTTCTTCAGCTGTATCCGTCCGTCTCTTCCGACACGCACAAAAAAGAGAGGCGAGAGAGGAGAGAGAGGAGAGAGAGGAGAGAGAGAGAGAGAGAGAGAGAGAGGAAAGGAAAAACTAAAAAAGAAAAGTGGGTTTAGTTTATCCGACAGTAAACTTCGAACTGTTCCATTCAACAATTTCGCCTCTACACACGGAAACGAAAACAACATGAACTGAATAAACTAGTGAGTCTAACAACAACAACAAACAACAACGACAACAACAACAACGACAACAACAACAACAACAAAACTGTCCTTTATCTATAAATGTCATCATGAATAACGTAAGTACTTGGTAAATCTGCAACGATTTTGACATTCTAGAAGAGAAGAAAGTTTGCTAATAGCAGGAGATTTTGTCCTTTGAGTTGGTTTGATTTGTTCATTTTACGTGCCTCCAGTTTGTTTTGTTTTGTTTTGTTTCTTTATCCCATTCCTATCTCTCTTCTCTATCCCCTACACTCTCCGCTTCAGACAGGCGTTTGTTAGCACGTGTCTTAAAGAGCTCTGGTTCCAGCTTATTACCTTGAACTTCTTCCCGTCCGCGAAATCTACGGATCCGGCTAATGGAATCAACTGTCGCTGAATGTAGAGCAGCAGGGACAGCATCCTTGTCGATGAGTACATCGTAAATTGCATGGAACAGAATATGCTTTACGTCTGGGCCCCATTCTTTCTGTCTTTCTTCTCCTCTTTATTGGCGTAATGACGGAACCAAGTTCACCCACTGCATGCATGGGATTGGTAAACAAATCCGTGGCCTTTAACATTTCATGATAATAACGCGCTAGAGAAGCGTTAAAGCGTCGAAAGTCCATAGTTACCATTTTCGTCGTGAACACGGCAAGTTTTTTTTTTTTTTTTCAAGCAAGCAGTGACAAATGCTCTTTTCACATCAAAACAGTAATTATGATTCATTCTGACGCGCAGTTATTTGAAGTACTCGTTTTCTCGATTTTTTTTTTCCAACCTAATAATAAAGCAGTGAAATAAGATTACGGACAAAATAGTGATTATGACTCATGATAGCAGATAACTATGATCCATGAGTATAGGCACTGGAATCATTGCGTGAACTATCGGCCTTTACAAGACTGCTTCGCAAAGACGCATGGTGTGGGGAGTCAGAAAAAGCAGTTATGTTTCACTCTTTCCAGTGTTCACGTCTTCCTAGCGTCAAAAGGTGATGTTCTTTCTTTTCACTCACTATCGATGTCTTCACGATGCCAACACCGTTTCCCTAACCGATCATAACCACTGTTTTCCCCGTGAAAACAGTCGTCGTTACTCTTCCTTTGGTCAAAATCACTACCTTCATAATGAAAACACCGATTACGACTTTTTGAGGCCAGTGAGGTCCCATACTATCGGAGGGCTGCTGGAGTCTACTAGAGTTTCGAAGATGGAAAATTAGCAGCTTTCTTTCTTTCTTTTCTTTCTTTTTTTTTTTTTTTTTCTTATACTGGTTCAGCTCGTTTTAGAAACACAGTGCTAAATTTGATACCTGACTGTTTTTAGCTTTCCAGTAATAATGTCAATCACAGCATGCCATAAACACGCTGCGTGTCTCGGTGTTCACCGGTTACCTAAAATAGCTGACTTTTGCCTTTTTAAACTAGGTTAGATATTCTCAGCCAGATGCATTCCACCCCATCCCCACCCGCTTCACCCTGTCTTTTCATGTCTTTCTTTTTTCTCAACGCATTTCAGTTGATCCTTTTTATCACTGCAATGAGAGAGAGAGAGAGAGAGAGAGAGAGAGAGAGAGACCAGACAGACAGACAGACAGACAGAGAGACAGACGGAGAGAGACAGAGAGATACAGAGAGAGACAGAGAGAGAGATAGGGAGAGGGGGAAGGAGGAGGGAGAGAGAGAGATAGGGAAAGGGGGAGAAGAAGGAGGGAGGGGAAGGAAGAGAGACAGAGACAGAGAAGGAGAAAGAGAGAGAGAGAGATGGACTCCTTCCTCGTCTTCCTCGAAGTAAATCCTGTCTTCTTTCCCAAACCCAACAGACAAGAAATTTTTCAGACCAACAAAGAACAGAACACCGTGATGCGACAGACGTCGCCAGGTCAGCTGGGCTACCACTGCACGTGGTAGAGTCCACACACAACACAAAGCCACGACAAACACGACCCCACTGCACGTGGTAGAGTCCACACAACACAAAGCCACGACAAACACGACCCCACTGCACGTGGTAGAGTCCACACAACACAAAGCAAAGACAAACACAACCCCACTGCACGTGGTAGAGTCCACACAACACAAAGCCACGGCAAACACAACCCCACTGCACGTGGTAGAGTCCACACAACACAAAGCCACGACAAACACGACCCCCACTGCACGTGGTAGAGTCCACACAACACAAAGCAAAGACAAACACGACCCCACTGCACGTGGTAGAGTCCACACAACACAAAGCAAAGACAAACACGACCAAACTAGACACTACACAATAAAGTGTGGTATAGAAAGAAAAAAAAAAACACGTACGTTTGAGAGAACTCTTGTTTAAAAACATCAGAATGTATAAAAGATCAGTGTACGCATCTGCATGACTGAGATGCACTCCGTCTTGTATGTAACTTCCACTCTGCCTCTGTATAGTGTCGATTAACGAAAACTATGAATTCGTTTGCTTTCCAATAGCCTGAAGATCGACAAAGACTATAGAGTTGTTGTTTTTTCCCCCCCACGCACAGTACGTCTTGACATTAATAGCAATGTAACAAGCGCATTTTTGTTTGTTGGTTTTCCCGATGTGTTGTGTCTTTAAAGCCAGCAGGCTGCAGGGTTTTCATGACAAACGTGATCGTGATGCCGATATAGATAAAAACCTGTCCACCCACGTCTGCAGGTAAGGTGGGGGTGGATTTACCTTCAAAATATGAGCCCCCCTCCCCTCCACTCCCCCCGAAAAAAAAAAGGTGTTGTGTGTGTGTACGTGTGTGTGTGGGGGGGGGGGGGGGGGGCTATATTTTCGGAAAGTTTGGACTTCGCAACGCTTACGATGAATGAAAAGAATCGGATTTTGCCTTTCAGCTTAAATCAAATTTAACTCCCAGCAGAAGACAGGTTTAAATGCCATTGTCGTCGTCGTCGTCGTTTGTTATTGTTGCTGTTGTTTTCTTGTTGTTGTTGTTGCTGTTGTTGTTGTTGTTGTTGTTTTTCCCTTTATCTCATCTCGTAATGCTGGGAGAGGGCAAAGTCCCTATACCAGAACTTAACAACCGAAAAAAACGAGAGAGAGAGAGAGAGAGAGAGAGAGAGAGAGAGAGAGAGAGAGAGAGTTTCATTTTTTAAGAGAAAGATAGAGAGGTGGGAGGGAGGGGACAGAAGTGGTGGTGGGAACGTAGGCAGACACTACTTGACCCTTCCTTTCTTGTTGCCGTGTCCTCCTTCCACCCACCCACCCAGCCACCCTCAGCACGTGACCCGACTACCACAGCCAATCAACACGCGACCATCTTTCCATTTGTTAGCCTACGCAATTGTGAATTGCATTTCGCGTAAGTTCTTTTTGTTTGTTTCTTGTTTTGTTTGTTTGTTTTCTAAGGGACTGAGGGGGGGGAGGTAGGGATGGGGAGATGAGAAGAGGGTGAGGGAGGTGGGTGGGGATACTTCGTGTGTTGTGTGTGTGTGTGTGTGTGTGGAAGACAGGAAGGCGAACTTCCCCTTCAGAACAATCCTTCATCCCTCTTTGCAGTGAGCAGTTACGATTGGGTAGAGAGGGGGAAGGGAAAAGTTGTTCAAGCCACTTCCTTAACTCTCAAACCTTTTCCCCACCCTCCCCATTCCCTCCCACCCCCAAAACCCAGTTATCTGAAGGTAATCTCTCTCTCTCTCTCTCTCTCTCCCTCTCGAGTCGTCTCTCTCTCTCTCTCTCTCTCTCTCTCTCTCTCTCTCTCTCTCTCTCTCCGCAGTGTTTGTGAAGGTCCTTGCTTTTTTGACAAAAGTATTGTGTGGAGGGAAAATGGCGATTTTCTTGTTTCAAGCCTACACATGCATTCTCCCGACCCTCTGTCTTCCCTATCCCCTCCGCTTCTTTATCCCAGCCACACAACTCCCAGGCCGAACAGCTGCCCCGTTCAATCCATCAGATTTGCTGGGCTCCATAAGTTTTTGTGTCATTTTGTGATTTGACCCCCTCTCTCTCTCTCTCTCTCTCTCTCTCTCTCTCTGTGTGTGGTGTGTGTGTGTGTGTTGTGTGTGTGTGTGTTTGTGTGTGTGTACGTGTGTGTGTGTGCGTGTATGCGCGCCTCTGTGTGTGTGTGTGTGTTGTGTGTGTGTATGATGAAGAGAGAGAGAGAGAGAGAGAGCTTGTGTAGTGCGTGTGTGTATGTGCGTGCGCGTGTTGTGCGTGTGTGTGTGCGTTTGCGTGCGCGCCACTGTGTTAGAAAAGAGACAGACAGAGGCTTGTGTGCGTGTGTGTGTGTGGGTGTGTGTGTGTGTGTGTGTGTTGTGTGTGTGTGTGTGTGTGAGTGAGTGTGTGTGTGTATGTGAGAGAGAGGGAGAGCGAGAGATAGAGAGAGAGAGAGAGAGAGAGAGAGAGTGTGTATGTGTGTGTGTGTGTGTGTGTGTATGTGTATGTGCGCGCGCGCGCGCGCGCGCGCGCAGCGCACGCGTGTGTGTGTGTGGTGTGCGCGCGCGCGTGCATATGTGCATGTGTGTGTGTGTGTGTGTGTGTGTGTGTGTGTGAATGAACTAGTTTCCTTTCTTGGCTGCCTGCTTACCAAGAAGCCAGCTGCTTTCTCTCTCTGCGCTAACTGAACCTGAACTGTAGGCTAACCGGTTTCCTTCTTCTGGAGGATCTGCCTAACTCTGTCCACAGCGAGCCGCATCAGTTTATCTCTGGCTTAACCAGGTCTTCCCCAGTTCTTCCCGAGGCTCACCTCTCTTCCTCCCCTGGCTGTCTAGTTTGCCCCTGTCCTCACAAGCTCCACCTCCCCCTAACCAGTCCCCCCCCCCCCCACCCCCTACGTTAATCAGTATCTCTCTGCCAGCCTAACCCATGTCCTTCCTCCCTAGCCTACCTAGTTCCTCTCGACCATTACCAGTTCTTCCCTAGTTGCAAAGTGAGACGACTGCAGGCGGAAATCTAAACAAATCTGAAATAAATGTCAGCGAACCGCCCAGAGAAACGTGGACAAACGGAGTCACAAAACAAAAACAACGCGTTTTCGACCTCTTAGGTCTTCTTCAGTGAGACAAAAACGAATGAAATAACGAAAATTCACTTAGCTTTGATCGCTTCAAATATAAGTGAATTTTCGTTCTATTTATTCGTTTTTTTGTCTCACTTGAAAAGACTTAAGAGGTCGAAACGCGTTGCGTTTTTGTCTTGTGACTCGTTTGTCCACGTTTCTCTGGGCGGTTCGCTGACATTTATT
>JADBJO010004073.1:109228-114228 GCA_016801955.1 Conus betulinus | reverse complement strand
CAGACAGACAGACAGACAGAGAGACACAGAGAGACACAGAGAGAGAGAAGAGCTGTGTCACGCACGTTCAAACTGTAAAAAAAACGCGTCCGCTCCACAAGCGCCCCCCCCCCCCCTCCAAAGCCACAGCTCCACTCCAAAGTTCTCTCGGGCCTAATGATCGGACCGTCCCCCTGACCTCCCCATCTTAAAAGCCGTCGAAGCCACGATTACCGGACACACTGAGGCCTGATGCCCCAAAAGGGAATCACTCCCGATTCACAAAGAGTGTCATTTCCGGTCGAAATCTGATTGGTTTACGCCATGGCGGCCGACAGAGGTACTAGTCAGTCAGTCAGTTTCCAGGCCCTCCACTTACTCCGCGCCCCACTCTCTTCCCTCCTCCCTGTTCCACGGCTGTTGCTGGCGCTCGTCAGGAGGCACTCTATGTTCCCCCAGGTTTATTATCCCCCAGGTCTATGATCCCCCAGGTCTATGATCCCCCAGGTCTATCCCCCAGGTCTATGATCCCCCAGGTCTATGTTCCCCCAGGTCTTTGATCCCCCAGGTCTATGATTCCCCAGGTCTATGTTCCCCAGGGTCTATGTTCCCCAGGTCTATGATCCCCCAGGTCTTTGTTTCCCCCAGGTCTATGTCCCCCAGGTCTATGTTTCCCCAGGTCTATGTTCCCCCAGGTCTAGGTCAATGTTCCCCCAGGTCTATGATGATCCCCCAGGTCTATGTTCCCCAGGTCTTTGTTTCCCCTTCTTTGTTTCCCCTGGTCAATGATACCCAAGGTCTATGATCCCCAGTTCTATGTTCCCCCAGGTCTTTGTTCCCCCTGGTCAATGATCCCCCCAATGATCCCCCAGGTCTATGATCCCCCAGGTCTATGTTCCCCTGGTCAATGATCCCCCAGGTCTATGATCCCCCAGGTCTATGATCCCCCAGGTCTATGTTCCCCCAGGTCTTGTGTTTCCCCTGGTCAATGATCCCCCAGGTCTATGATCCCCCCCAGGTCTATGTTTCCCCAGGTATGATCCCCCAGGTCTATCCCCCCCCCCAGTTCCCCCAGGTCTTTGTTTCCCCTGGTCAATGTTTCCCCTGATCCCCCCAATGTCAATGATCCCCCAGGTCTATGTTCCCCTAGGTCTTTGTTTCCCCCAGGTCTTTGGTTTCCCCCAGGTCTTTGGTCAATGGTCAATGATCCCCCAGGTCCCCCTGGTCTGATCCCCCAGGTCAATGTTCCCCCCAGGTCTATGATCCCCCAGGTCTATGTTCCCCCAGGGTCTTTGTTCCCCCAGGTCTTTGTTTCCCTGGTCAATGATCCCCCAGGTCTATGATCCCCCAGGTCATGTTATGTTCCCCAGGTCTTATGTTCCCCAGGTCTTTGTTTCCCCTGGTCAATGATCCCCCAGGTCAATGATGTTCCCCCCAGGTCTATGATCCCCCAGGTCTTTGTTTCCCCTGGTCAATGATCCCCCAGGTCTATGTTCCCCCGGATCTATGATCCCCCAGGTCTATGTTCCCCCTTGTTTCCCTGGTCTTTGTTTCCCCTGGTCTTTGTTTCCTCTGGTCAATGATCCCCCCCAGGTCAATGATCCCCTAGGTCTATGATCCCCCAGGTCTTTGTTTCCCCTGATCAATGATCCCCCAGGTCTATGTTCCCCAGGTCTATGATCCCCCAGGTCTATGTTCCCCCAGGTCTTGTTTCCCCCCCCAGGTCTGTATTCCCGCAAGGCTGTCCTCCCCCACGCCTTTGATCACTTTTTTTTTTTTTTTTTTTTTTTGGGGGGGGGGGGGGGGGGGGTTCGACAGCGTGATTGGAAAACGCTTTAACTTGGGTTCTAATCCTGTTCTCATTTCTTTCGTTCGCTTGGCAATGGGGAAGTAACCTAGCAGCGCATTGCCTATGTATATTTTAGACTTTAATGCGGGGATCAGTTCCCTCCCTGCCTCCCTTTGTGTTACCTGGGGTTCAATCCTTGTTATCATTACCTCTGTGCTGTGTATAACATTTGCAGTTCAGACCAGCGTGACACGTCAATAGCCCTGGGGAATATAGACCTGGGGGAATATAGACCTGGGGAAATATAGACATGCTCCAGGGGAATATAGACCTGGGGGAACATAGACATGCTCCTGGGGAACACAGACCTGAGGGAACACAGACCTGGGGGAATACAGACATGCTCCTGGGGGGAACATAGACCGGAGGGAATACAGACCTGGGAATATAGACCTGTGGGAATACAGACGTGGGGAATATAGACCTTGGGAATACAGACCAGGGGGAAATATAGACATGGAGGAACATAGACCTGGGGGAATATAGATCTGGGGAAACATAGACATGCTCATGGGGGAATATAGACCTGGGGTAATGTAAACCTGGGGGATCACAGACATGCTCCTGGAGGAATACAGACCTGGGGGAACATAGACATGCTCCTGGGGGAATATAGACCGGGGGAATATAGACCTGGGGAAACATAGACCTGGGGGGAACATAGACATGCTCCTGGGGGAATATAGACCTGGGGGAACATAGACATGCTCCTAGGGGAAAATAGACCTGGGGGAACATAGACATGCTCCTGGGGGAACATAGACATGCTCCTAGGGGGAATATAGACCTGGGGGAACATAGACATGCTCCTGGGGGAACATAGACATGCTCCTAGGGGAACATAGACCTGGGGGAACATAGACATGCTCCTAGGAGAACATAGACCTGGGGGAACATAGACATGCTCCTGGGGGAACATAGACCCTGGGGGAATATAGCCCTGGGGGAACATAGACCTGGGGAAACATAGACCTGCTCCTGGGGGAATACAGACCTGGGGGAACATAGACATGCTCCTGGGGGGAATACAGACCTGGGGGAACATAGACCTGGGGGAATACAGACATGCTCTGGGGGGATACAGACCTGGGGAACATAGACATGCTCCCTTCGTCTGCCCGGGCTGGATGTGGTTCCAGAGGGGAAGGAGAAGGCCTACAGTGTGAGCGACATTGCACTGGCTCGAGGTGAATGACTCCGTCCGGCGAAACGGGCCGGTCGATGGTGGAGTTTTATGTCCTACTGGCCGAGGCCCCTAGGAACCAGGTCTCCATACTGACCGAAGTCTGTGGCATTTTGGTGGGCAGGTCTGGTCGACGGGGTATGAGACTCGGGCTTAGTTCCGGAACGGGGGTTGTCTTCTCTTGCTCTGCTTTTCGTCCCAGACTGGAGTCTGGGTCCTCGTCTTCTAAACGGGCCCGAGTCAGCCCTTTTAAAACAGTCTGTTTGTCGGCTTGGGGTGGGAGTGCGGGGGTGCGGGTTGGGGGGGGGGGGGGCCTTGTTATGTAAAACTCATCTAAGTGTTGCCTCCTTCCCTACACCTTCCATCCCACCCCCTCCCCATTCCTCTTCTCCTCTCTCTCTCTCTTCCTCTCTCTCTCTCTCTCTCTCTCTCTCTCTCTCTCTCTTGGTCTTTCGCGGCTACTCCAGTCCCTCTCTTATCTCTATTCTTTTGTTTTTCGCCACCTCTACCTTTCTTCTTCTCTCTTTCTCTCTAAAGTCCACTCTTGTGTCTCTCACCATCCCCCCTCTCCCCCCCCCCCCCCCCCCCCCCCCCCCCCCCCCCAAACTCCCCCCGTTTCCTTTTTACTATCCTCTTCCCTGTCTCTCTCTCTCTCCCTCACTCCCACCTCCACCTTCTCTCTCTCTCTCTCTCTTTCTCCCTCACTCCCACCTCCACCTTCCTCTCTCTCTCTCTCTCTCATCTCTCTCTCTCTCTCTCTCCCTCACTCCCACCTCCTCTGTCTCTCTCTCCTCCTCTCGTCATGTATGCATCATTATTGTGTTCCATGAACTACTTTCTAACATGTGCTCTGCTGCAACCACCTCCCTCCCCTCAATCCCTCCCAACCCCCTCTTCCCCGTCAAAATGCTCTCTCTTCTCTCCTCCCCCCCCCCCCCCCGTTGCCTTTTCATCATATTCTCCAAGCCAAATTAACCCAGGCTTTAAATTTCTTAAAAAAATCTGAAAACTTCCATGCAACAAAACTACCGTTGCGTCTTTGCAGAAATGAAGCTTTGAAACGGAATTCACAAATGTCTCGTTAACTAACGCACACACTCTTTGAGCAACTGGTATTTTCCAAGCAGTCGGGGGCACATTTTGACCAAACGTCATCATCATCAACGGTTCTATCCAGTTCTGTCTTTGGACTGATGATCACCCTGTGCCTATTAACAACTCCTTTAGATCATTCCTTTCAAGTTTTCTCCTCAGCTCTTTTTGTCTTCGTTTCCTGATTAGGTCACGTCAATTTGATGTTCATTCACACACACACACACACACACACACACACACACACACACACACACAACACACACAACACAACACAACACACAACACACAACACAACACACAACACAACCCAACCCACCCAACCAACCCAACGCACGCACGCACGCACGCACGCACGCACGCACGCGCACGCACGCACACTCATTGAAGTAGAGAGAAAAAGTCCGAGAGTGGAAAATAGCTTTTAGCAAAAGTTAGCGATTAGCAAAATTAGCACACACAAAAAAAAGTGTGTGTGTGTGTGTATAAAATATATCAGTATCCTCAAACACACGTAGTAAGCACGCTTCTCTCTCTCTCTCTCTCTCTCTCTCTCTCTCTCTCTCTCTTCACACACACACACACACACACACACACACACACACACACACACACACACACACACACCCACGCACACACACACACACACACACACACACAGAGTCATCTCCTCTGGTCCAGGTAGGTAGCCTCTCATCCCCCAGCTCCCTGATTTGACAAGGCCGCGGAAATTGTCCCCCCTTCTTCTCCTCCGCCTCTTGACGTATTTCGTCCATCCTCGATGTAAAACAGGTATACGGGAAGTAAAGAGGGACATTCGTTTCATTGATTGAGGCAGTAAGGGGGATAACTGACACACACTGACCTTGGCGGCGGCGGGGGGGGGGGGGGGGGGGG
>JADBJO010004073.1:96728-99228 GCA_016801955.1 Conus betulinus | reverse complement strand
CGAAAGAAAGACCGCAGATAACACAGAGAGAGAGAGAGAGAGAGAGGAGAGAGAGAGAGAGGAGAGAGAGAGAGAGAGAGGAGAGAGAGAGAGAGAGAGAGAGAGAGAGAAATACGAAATATAAAAGAAAACAGACGAGAGATACTGATAAATGATATTGATAGATGATTATCTTTGGAGCGTGAAATCCTCCTCCAGTTCCGATACCAATCGATCAGTGACGTGCTACACGGCCAGCCAATCGAAGCAATCTCTGGGAGGGGTAAGGTTTAACACGAGTGCAGCACCCCCACCCCATCCCCCCACCCTCACCCCACCCCCACCGTCACCCTTCCCTCTTTCAGTCCAGCAAGTCGTTGTCACCCGTCTGCTCCCTGTTGATGAACCGCCCTCGATGGGGACAGGTCCTGACAGGGCTGGACAAGAGGGGGAGGAAGGGGGGGGGGGGGGGGCGAGCCTGACAGAAACAAAACAGAAAAGCCCCCGGAACGGTAAGTCCAGGGAGGGTCTGGCGGGTCAGACAACCCAGGAAATACAAACCACCACAGTAGGCGGGTACGTCAGATGTGGATGACGAGTCAGTGGAGTTCCTTTTTTTCCCCTTTCGTAAGAAGGTCGCCGTTCTCTCGCCACCCATGATTGGCTGGCCAGGGTGCGACAGACGTTACACGGCTGCTGACTGGGTGGTGAAAAAGACACGGCTTCATGACTGCCTATGCCCGGGCCCGTCTTCTCGACAAAAAAGCCCTCAGCCGACCCCCCCCCCCCCCCCCCCCCCCCCCCCCCCCCACCAAGGACCCGAGAAGACCTGGGAGGGGGTCTGAGGAATTCTCCAGACAGCTCAGAGAACGGCCCCGACACCACAGAGTTTATGTCTGAGAGGGAAATGATAGCCTAGCGATCGCTGACGCGTTGATTGGTACATTCATTTCTTCTGACCTGGGGACCGCTTTCTCTGCCCGGTTTGGCGTTTTGCATGCACAGGACCATATCGAGAGCTCTAAGATGGAGAGATTGGTATCGCAAAATCGAAGTCGTGAAAACCCACAAAGAGTTGATTAAGTAAGGCTCCGGCAGTCTGAAGATGTGGACATAAAAGTATCACAGATGCCAAGCCATGGCGAGGCATGCTTTTCTTGATGGCCATGGCGTTACTAGTTTAAGGGGTTCTTTACGAATGGCTTCAATCACACCCCTGACGTGTCCTTTGGGTGGGTGTAGGGTGAGGCCGATATGAATCCATGTGATGGCAGAGAGGAGCCTGATCCGGACAGCAGGAGGCTCCTGTCGCCTGGCGAGTCCTCCTGCCCCTCTGCGTCCTTCTGGAACGGCGCAGGACCAGAGCGGGTTAGTGGAAAGATCCAGACTGGGCCACAAAACGTAGCCAGAACAAAAAGCTAAAAATATTGCCCCAGTCTTAGTCATTACAGAAAATGTCAAGGGTCGGCCAAAGATGACAGGCCGTACAGTATCAAGTACGAGACCATAAGAAAAACACGCACGGCAAACCCGAGGCTTCTCTCTTCCTCCCATTTCCTTTCTCCTCTCCAAACGAGGTCACCCTCCCTTTCCTCATGACTGGCCGGCTGGGGTGCTCAGACACTGGACGGCTGCTGAGGCGGTTTTATGGCTGCCCAGGCCTGTCTCAATACCTCGCCCACAAAAGCACTCCCGCGCTGTGGAGACCAAGGGGTCCGCGCAATTCTCTGGACAGCTCAGAGAACGGCTCTGGCGGCAACAAATTTTATATCACCCGTCCCCATCCAACGATCAGCAAAAAGCGAGCCAGTTAAAACACACACACACACACAACACACACACACACACACACACACACACACACACACACACACACACAGAGAGATAGGATTACGAAACCGACTTGACGACAAAGGGGAAAAAACTCTATAGTGTAAATGTAAAGAGACAACACAAGAGAGCGAAGCAAGCTGAACGTCAGACGTCCACATGAAAACGGATGAAATGTCTGTTGATTTCCATTACCCCCCGCTCTCTGGTGTCTCCATGTAACTCCCGTGGATAGGGAGTGGACGGACGGACACAGAGCGAGGGCTGGCTGGATGGTGGAAACACGTGGCTCAGCGCCGCGAAGACCCGGGGGTCCCAGCCATTTCTCCAGACAGCTCAGGCCATGGCTCTGGCACCATCGCATTTATGGTTCATGTCTGAGAGGGAGACGATCCCCCATAACCCCGTCCATCCCCTGACGTAGTGACTGGCACACTGACTTCCCCGACCAGTTGGGCGCCTTCGCTTGACGGAGGTTGACAGCTACAGGGGAGGTAAGCGTTGCTAAAGGACGTGGGACTAGTGGAGGGTTAGGCAGGGTTTGGTCACTGAAGGCACAAATTTCAAATATCATAGATGCTGATTCACACGCCTAAAATCCTATCACCAACTTTCGGAAGAGTAGGCCAGTTTGTTCGTTGGTATGGATGACACGTTACACACAGCATCCACCCTGCGTGAGAAATGGAAA
>JADBJO010004073.1:86728-91728 GCA_016801955.1 Conus betulinus | reverse complement strand
GACAAGAAAGAGAAGAAGAGACAGAGTAGGAAGAGAGGAGAAGAGGGAGAGACAGAGACAGAGGCGGAGGAAAGAAAGAGAGAAGAGGGACAGGAGCGAGCGGGGACAGAAGGAGAGAGTCATGGGGGGTGAGACGAGGGAGAAAGGGAGAGGGAAAAGAGAGAGAGACAGGAAAAAGAGGAAAAAGAGGGAGAGGACAGGAGACAGAGACCGAGAGACGAGACAAGAGAAGAGAAAAGAAAGGGAATCGCGAGGAGAGGAGGAAAATAAGAACTGGAGAGAGACCAAGGAGGGGGAGGGCCGAGAGCGAGGGGGGTGAAAGAGGGCGAGGACATTGTGAGAAGCAGGAAAAAGAATGACGAGAGGAGAGAGATGGACGAGAGGGAGAGAGGGAGAGAAAGAGAAGAGGAGATGGACAGAGAGAGAGATGCAGGAGAGAGGGGGAGGGGAGAGGTGGAGAGAAAGGAGGAGAGTAGGAGAAAAGAGACGAGAATGAGAGAAAGAAGAGAGAGAACAGACAGCCACAGAGAACAGAGAGAGAGACGAGAGAGAGACAACGAAGAAAGACACACAACAGGAAGTTGAAAGGAGGATAGAAAGAAAGAGCAGGGACAGAGGGAGGGGGGGAGGGGGGTAAATACTGCACACAATTAGAGAGAAAGACACAAAGAGACAAAGACATCAAGACGGACACAAAGGGAGAGAGGCTGAACTGGTGGAAGGGCAGAAGGGGAGGAGGGGGGGGGGGGGGTACCCAGAAACGAAGAGGAAAGGGAAAAACGAGAAGGGAGCTCAAAGACAGATATTCAGACACAGGCGGACAGACAGATATTCAGAGAGACATGCAGACAGACAGATATTCAGAGGCAAGCATGCGGACAGACAGATATTCAAAGACAGACACGCGGACAGATATTCAGAGACAGACACGCAGACAGAAACAGAAACACCCCACACTAAAAAAAAAAAAGGGGGGTAGGGTGGAGGAAGACTGAGAGAGAGATAGAGAGACAGACAGACAGAGACATAAAAAGACAGAGAACAGAGACAGAGAGAGATTAAGAGACAGACACCGACAGCAGAGACACAAAGAGACAGACAGAAACAGAGACAGAGAGAGACAGAGGCAGACACACACACAGACAGAGGAGACAGATAGAGACAAAGACAGAGAGACAGACAGACTTACAGACAGCCAGAGCTAGTCAGACAGACAGTGAGACGGAGAGAGACAGAGACAGAGACAAGAAATAAACAAAAGAAACCTTGAAAGAACGGAGCAGAGAGATTTGGCCTAATCGTCCTCCCTATTGTCGACAAGCAAGCGTCCTCCCTAGTGTCCACCCCCCCCCCCCCCCCCCTCCCCGTTCCACACGTATTAGGCAGGTTCAAGCAGGTAAAAAAGCAGGTAATTATCGTTGGGAATGGGACCATTCATTTTTCCTCAGCGCCGCGCCGCGACAGCTCTGGAACCTTCATGCTGGCTCTGCCAGAAATCTGGAGAAGCGTCCATCATATAAAGACCCCCCCCCCCCCCCCCCCCCCCCCCCCCCCCCCCGTATTCTCACCCTATAGCACCAGCAGCAGCAACAACAACTTTAACCCCCCCCCCCCCCTCCTCCATTTCCCGTCTTCTCTTCCCTTACAGGTGTCATGAAAATAGAAACCTATTTTCCCTCGTCATAAACGGACTGGGCGGTGTTTATCTTTCTTTCTTCTTTTTTCTTTTGTTTAACGGCCTTTCACCCCATTATTTGCGTCCTTTTTCCGCCTGTTAATTAATCTTGTGTGTGCTGCATGCTCGTTGCAGGTAGAATGCACAGTTGCAGGGACGGAAAGGACAGGGAGAGAGGGGGGGGGGGGAGAAGGAGGGAGGGAGGGAGAGAAAGAGAGAGAGAGAAAAGAGAGAGAGAGGGAGGGAGAGAGAGAGAGAGAGAGAGAACAGAGAGGGAGGGAGAGAGAAGAGAGAAAGAGGGAGGGAGGGAGAGATAGAGGGGGAGGGGAGGGAGAGAGAGAAGGGAGGAGAGAGAGGGGGGGAGGGAGAGGGAGGAAGGGAGGGAGGGAGAGAGAAGAGAGAGAGAGAGAAGACAGAGAAAGAGAAAAGAGAGACTGACAGACAGACAGAGACAGAGAGACAGACAGACAAAGAGTCTAAGACAGACAGAAAGAGGCAGGGGGAATGACAAAATTTAATGGTGCACAGAAGTACAAAGGCAGGTAGGCAGACAAGGAGACAGACGGATGGATGGATCGACGGACGGAAAGACTGGACGGACGGACGGACGGACAGACAGAGAGATATAGACAGACAGACAGAGATAGACAGACTATGGCAGACAGAGAAATAAAGACCGACATCCTAATATAACCAAATGATACGCAGAGAGAGAGAGAGAGAGAGAGAGAGAGAGAGAGAGAGAGGGAGAAGGGGGAAAAAAAAAAAAAAACGAACAGAACAAACAGAAAAGGAAAGAACAGACAATAATGAAATCAATGGATGAGTGACTGAACGAAAACTATGAACGAAACTACCGAAAGGCATCAGAAAAAGATAAAACGAATATCCGCAAAAAAAAATTATGTATAGGATGGCGGATGAACAGAAAAACAGACAGGAAGGGAGGGGGGGGGGGGGGGGGGCAGACAGACACAGACAGGTAGACAGAGACAGACAGGTAGACAGACAGACAGACAGACAGGAGGACAGGCAGGCAGACAGAGAGAGAGAGAGAGTTAGTGGCGTGATGGAGTTGGGGAAAAGAGAACATAAAAGAGGCAAAAGAACAATGATAAGAAATGATGAATGAATCAATGAATAATCAAATCAATCAATTAAATCAATCAACGAGCGAATGAATGAATGATACTAATGAATGAATAATACTAAGACAAAATAGCGCGCGGCGCGCGCGCGCGCGCGCGCGCACACACACACACACACACACACACACACACACACACACACACACACACACACACACACACACACACCCACTAGAAAGACGGAAAACAAAAATCATTCCGAAAAGATAGGAAAGAAAAAACAAACAAACAAAAACTCACAATGATAGACACGCGGACACAGACAGAACAGAAATAGAGACACGTCAGCTTCAAACACAAATCATTTCTTGCCAACATCTTTGTGGACAAGCTCGATCGTGGCTTGAGAACAAGAGCACACGCACACACTTGGCACCAACCTGCCACATAAAGAAGAAAAAGCACAACATCACCTGTCAGTAACAGTAATATTATTTATGACAGGCATAAAAGTGGGCAGCAAACCTTTCTAATGGATCCCACTCACTCCCTCCCCACACCTCCACTGACTCTTCCCCTAGTCGGAAAAAAAAAAACACAGCTGGGGGAGGGGGGGGGGGGGGGGAGGGGCGCGAAGAGGGTGAGTGAGAGGTGGAGGGAAAAGGGGGAAGTGGGGGTCTTCGGGGTGAAGAGAAAGAGAGAGAGGAGAGAGAGAGAGAGGGAGAGAGAGCATGGTGTTTTCGCAAAAATTTTCTTTGAGAACTATAGGAGACACGAGCAGAAAAGCAAACGGGAGGAGAGCACATACTTCCACTGACGTCCAACGAATCCTGGATTCGTCCTCCTACCCACATACACACCTTGATTATGTAAAGGGAAAGGGGGCGGGGTCAATAATCTCTCTACTGTAACATGGGAGGAGAAAAAGTCTGAAGGTTGACTTGTATTTCATTCAGTTTTATTTTTCAAACTCCCGTGAGCAAAACTCAGTTCAGGAGGAGAGAGAGAGAGAGAGAGAGAGAGAGAGAGAGAGAAAGAGTGGTGTGTGTGTGTGTGTGTGTGTGTGTGTGTGTGTGTGTGTGTGTGTGTGTTGTTGTTGTGTGTTGTTGTTGTTGTTGTTGTTGTTGTTGTTTGTTACTCTCCCCATGAGGAAATAACAATAGGCAGAGGCGGAAAGAATGACCTCGTTTATGCTTACCAAATACCAAATGTCAACATTTACGGCACTACAACGTTTTAATCACCCATGGAAATGCTTAACTTCAAAAGTATAAACTCATAAATCCTAGTTTCATTGTGTTCATATTCGATCACGACTCTGTAGTTTTTTTTTTGTTTTTTGTTTTGGTTTTTTTTTACGGATCCCAAATCCATAATATGATCCGGATCCGGAAAAAAGTCATGGTCTCGTCTTTGGGGCCACGCCCCATCTTTCCACCAAGTTTCATTCAAATCGTTACAAGTTTGTTCGCGTCTTTGTTTGTTTTCGGGTATTCTTGCTGACAAACAAACCAACGGACAGACGCGGGTAAAAACTATCATCTTGGAGGAAGATAAGAATGGAATGAGTCCTGAGTACAACCAGCTGAAGGTTTCACACGACGAACTGGAAGCCAAGTAGTGCTCAGCTAACGCTTGGCTGTGTCTGTAAGAACTTGGGAAACAAGTCCATATTGGAAATAAAAAAGAAACAAAACAAAAAAAAATCTACACAAATTTAAATATCACACACACACACACACACACACACGCACAACACACACACACACACACACACACACACACACACTGTAATCCCATTCCTTTTCACAGCCTTCTTTCTTGGCAGCCAGCAGCAGCAGCGCAGCAGTAATAACAACGACAACAGCTACAACAAAAACTGCCATTTCAATAACGAGGACGACGACACCAAAGACACGACGAATCCAACACTGAACATACATGTTACAGAAGACTTCTTTTCTAGCACCCGCCAACAAAAAACTCTCTCTCTCTCTCTCTCTCTCTCTCTCTCTCTCTCTCTCTCTCTCTCTCTCTCTCTGAAAAGAACACGTCCCGCACAGACCCACGGCGTGGCAACTCGAAACCCAGCACCGACGCCCAGTCTAGCTAGGCCTGACAATAACAGTACGACTATTGAAAGACTTGACACTTAGCTCCCACTACCGCCTGTGTAAAAAAAAAAAAAAAAAAAAAGTCCTCGTACGACGGTGGTGCCGGAAAGGATGGAATAACAG
>JADBJO010004073.1:79228-81728 GCA_016801955.1 Conus betulinus | reverse complement strand
ATCACCTGAATGCCCCCCTCCCCCCCCTTCCCACCCTTTTTTTTTTTTTTTCTTTTTTTTCTTTTTTTTTTTTTTTTTTTCTTTTTTTTTTTTTCTTTTTTTTTTTTCAGTTTTCATGATCGATGACAAACTTACTATCTGGCGTGTTTTTACCCTCTCTTTTCTATCTGGCGTTTTTTTTTTTTTTCTCCTTTTTTTTATCTGGCGCGCTTTTTTTTTTCTTTCTGTTGTTTTTCCTGTTTGGTTTTCTATTTGGCGTTTTTTTTCTCCACTCTTTTTTCCATTTAGCGTTTTTTTTTTTTTACTATCGTTTTTTTTTTTCTGCTTGGCATGAACTTCTGTTCTTTTTTTTTTTTTTAAAGCCCTATTTTTTTCAGCCCCTGGCGTGTTTTTACCACGGCTTTTTTTTTTTCCATCCTAATGAGAGCCGCCTATGAGGCAGGTTTTCCGGATTATTAGAAAAAAAAAAGTATGAATCTCAGCACATACCAGTATGTCATGGCTTCTGTTCCCGTAGAAAAAACCACAAACACACACACACACACACACACACACACACACACACCACACAACAAATGAATAAATAAATCAAGTATTACGGTATATTCCCCCTCCTTCCTCTTCGTCATTGGAACCCGTTACTCGCGAACAGTTTTCTTCTTTTTTTCTTTTTTTTTTTTTTTTTTTTTTTTTTTTTTTTTTTTCTTTTTTTCAAACTGTGCCTGACTCGACCCCGTTCCTTGACGTTAGTCCATCCGGCGACTGCTGCAGCACACGGTGGCAGAGAGCGGGTTGGGGCGTGGGCCAGACAGTGACAGAGTGATGGGCGGCGTGATGCGGATACTGATGACGCTACTCTGGACCACACTCCGCCATCGCCGGCCGCCGCCGCCACCACCACCACCACCCACCACCACCCTCGGACAGGAAGCCCGCTTCCCTCGCTTGCTGATGGTGATGCTGCCGTGCCTGCTGCTGTTGCTGCTAAAGTCACTCAGCAACGGTCGGTTAGGCAGGAGGAAAGTGAAGGGGGGGGGGGGGGGGGGGGGGGGGGGGAGGAGGGGAGGGGGGGGGAGGAGCGAGGGGGATTTAAAAGGGGTGGGGTGGTGGTGGGATGGGATGGGAATGGGGGGGTGGGTTGAAAGAAGGGTGTGTGACAGGGTAAGGGTGGAGACATTCTGTCGTTTTATGTGACGCCAGACCCGTGACGTGACATAATCCTGAGGTCCCGACAGAAGCGTTCGGAGGGGAGGGGGGTGCGGGTGTGTGTGTGTGTGTGGGGGGGGGGGGGGGGTAAAATGGCATTCGGCGCAACAGCCTGGTCAATTCACCCCCCCCCCCCCACCCACACTTCAACCAACCCCTTTCTCCCCAAAACTGCTTCTTTCAGTCTTTCCTCCACATCGTTCTCTTCTAAAGATTTCCCTCCCTCTCCTCCTCCCCTTGCAAATCCCATTCCATCCCTGTTCCCTCCTCCTCACCCCCCCCCCTTTCTACCCCGCCTTTCCTCCCTTCTTTCTTCTTTCCTGTTTTCGCTTCTCTTATCCAGTGATCGACCTGCTCGTGTTTTCAGTCCACCTCCCGACTACCACTGGCCTTGGAGAGAAGTACTGGAGCACTGGTGGTGGTGGGGGGGGGGGGGGGGGTTAGTTGTGGGTAGGGGTAGTTGTGACTCCATGCGTGGGTGGGTGGGACGGAGGGTGGGGGTGTTTGGGGGAAGGGAGAGACCAGACCACTCCATCACCACATCACACACACACACACACACACAGAGAGAGGAGAGAGGGAGAGATATGAGAGAGAGAGAGGGAGGAGAGAGAGAGGGAGAGAGGGATGAGGGAGGAGAGGAGAAAGGGACGGAGACAGACAGACAGACGGACGGGAGAGAGGACACAGACAGACTGGATGGCAGACACAAACACAGACAGACAGACAGAGTTTGAGAAGATCCACACTTTGTAGCACTGACTGCGAGCGACAATAAATTCATCGAGGATCTAGGATCAGAAAACTGAAAGGGACAGGCGACAATGATTAAGATTATGAAGGAGAAGAGAGACTACACATAATCTAATCACATAAATATACAAATGAAGATAAACGAGAGAGAGAGGAGAGAGAGAGAGAGAGCGAGGAGAAAAAAAAAAAAAAAACAAGTCTTGTGGGAACACGTTCCCTCGACTGTTGTAAAACCTCTCTCTCTCTCTCTCTCTCTCTCTCTCTCTCTCTCTCTCTCTCTCTCTCTCTCTCTCTCTCTCCAGGCCACCACAGAACCCGTCAAGAAAACAATGGTAATCTCCTTACGAGCGATGATTATTGATGGGCCTTTCAATATCCATTCAGCTAAGCGTCGGTCATAACTGTTTGCGTCTTCGCCGCTCTTGTTGGAGGTGGTCGCAGACGCTGCAGCCACCATCCATCTCCCCTCGGTCAGTGCCAAAAAATAAAACACAAACAAACAAACAAACACCAGACACACACATTGTCCTAAACGTTGCAG
>JADBJO010004073.1:59228-74228 GCA_016801955.1 Conus betulinus | reverse complement strand
GAAAAAAAAAAAAAACAGATATGAATGCTTTCTTTCCATCAGATGAACACAAACACACACAAAACAAAAAACAAACATCACAAAACCAACAACCCAACAAACAAACAAACCGAGCCAAAGAAAAATCAAGGGCTTTCTCTCAAGAGGGCAGCGACAGTGTCTCTTTTGCCCTTGATGACTCTTCGCCGCCAGACCTTCCCTAGGCCGCTAGGGTTTACAATTCACATAAACATCTCTCTCTCTCTCTCTCTCTCTCTCTCTCTCTCTCCTCTCTCTCTCCTTCGTCTTTCAGACAAAACATTCAGACTCAAAAAATTTCTCTCTCTCTCTCTCTCTCTCTCTCTCTCTCTCTCTCCTCGGCTTTTTAGACAAAAACATTCTCTCTCTCTATCGTCTCTCTCGTCTCTCTCTCTCTCTCTCTCTCTCTCTCTCTCTCTCTCTCTCTCTCCTCGTTTTTAGACAAAACATTTCTCTCTCTCTCTCTCTCTCTCTCTCCTCTCTCTCTCCTCTATCTCTCTCTCTCTCGCTCTTTTCTTCTCTCTTCTTCTTCTGACAAAATTCTCTCTCTCTCTCCTCTCTCGCTCTCTCTCTCTCTCTCTCTCTCCTCTCTCCTCTCTCTCATCTCTCTCTCTCTCTCTCTCTCTCTCTCTCTAAACTCTCTCTCTCTCTCTCTCTCTCTCTCTCTCCTCTCTTCTCTCTCTCTTCCTCTTCGTCTTCTTCTTCTTCTCGTTCTCTTCTTTCTTCTCTTACTCATCGTCTGTCAAGGCCACAACATATGGATTTTCCCTCAGCTGTAGGGAAGGGTGGGTTTTTTTTCAATCAGATCAGTACTACTCCTCAAAAAAAAAAAAAAAAAAAAAAAAAAAAGCAAAACCTGCCGAGCTGGCAGCTCTGGTCCAAGGTGTGGACAACCCCTGACCCCTCATGGCCCACAGAAAGCCACACAATGCCATCATCTTCCCGGTCATCAGCCACCCACAGAAGCAAGCAGTCAATATTTAGCGTTCGGACCTTAATTGACTCTGAGGTGAATACATCAAGTTTGCCTGTACATTAGTAGGAGCCCCGGAGAACGGAGTGACGGCGAGGAGGAGGGGGGAGGGGGGACAAAGCAGGGAAGGGTGGGGGATTGGGACGAGGGTGTTGCAGAGCCTTGTGGTTCAGCAGGTCTCATGTACAGAGGAATCTTCCAGTCCTGATTTTCCTCACAGCTGATGGGAAGTCTACTAGTTTCGTTTCAACATACGTATTTATCCTGAAAATGCGTCACATCACAAACACAAGAGTAAATTACTCCGGGCAACAAGTAGTTCTCAAATGACGGATTCTATGTTGGTATCCAAAGTACGTACGCAGCAGTGTAGGGCTGTCCTTACACGATCGAATCACGGAGTAACTTACACTTTCATAGGTAGAACGCAGTGCACTTTTCACAGGTAGAACACAGTACACTTTTCATAGGTAGAACACAGTGCACTTTTCATAGGTAGAACACAGTGCACTTTTCATAGGTAGAACACAGTGCACTTTTCATAGGTAGAACAGTGCACTCTTCATAGGTAGAACAAAGTGCACTTTTCATAGGTACACTTATCATAGTTTTTTTCATAGGTAGAACACAGTATGTTTTTCATAGGTAGAACACAGTGCACTTTTCATAGGTTAGAAACACAGTACGCTTTTCAGGTAGAACACAGTACGCTTTTCACAGGTAGAACACAGTACGCTTTTCATAGGTAGAACACAGTACGCTTTTCATAGGTAGAACACAGTACACTTTTCATAGGTAGAACACAGTACGCTTTTCATAGGTAGAACACAGTACACTTTTCATAGCTAGAACAGAGTACACTTTTTAGCTAGAAAGGTAGAGAAATAGAGCACTTTTCAATAGTGCACTTTTCACCGGTTAGAAAATAGTCATTAAGCGACTTTTCATGGGCCCTGAATGCCCTGTTGTAAAAGACTAAGCAGAAAAGCAAAGGCTACGCTGATATCAAAACTACAGACATAGCATCAAGCATTGTCCTCACAGATACGAATCATGAAATAAGGTTAGAATTTAGAAGAGAAAAAAAATAGTAACAGGAAGAAAAATAGCAATTAAGTGAGTTTCAATCTGCCATAGATATCAATGCCTCTTTACTGAAGACGAAGCAGAAAAACTCAAGCAGATTGTTTAGATAATTAATTTCACTGAGTCTTTAAATACTAAAACAAAATAGCTACTGACATATCTACTGTTGTAGACACATTCTTGTAATGAAGTTCTTTACCCTTCTTATTTTTCAACCAAGAAAAACGTGCCTTTCAAAGAGGCGGTACTTCTTAAAAACAATTGTCATCAATCACTGTTTGACAACAGTATCATATTCAGGGTGGTTTGTTTGTTTGTTTGTTGTTTGTCTGTTATGCAAGAACGGTGTATGGGCTGTTCCTACTTCCGTAAGCACACTGACAGCACCGTCATGTCACGTGAACTGACTCTCCTTTCTGTTTGGCGTTTGTTTGCCCTCTGTTCACTTCGATCCTCATCACAAAATACCACAACTATCCACCAATATACTGTGCGTGGGACTGGCTTAGCAAGCCCCGGCTAAATTCATGCATTCCTTTTTCCCCCCAAAGAAAGGTTTAATTCAATGATACCAATGTTTGTGATTCATATATTCAAATTTCAAAACTTTTTTTAAACTCGTTCTACTCGCTCAATTGTAGTTTAGTACAGGACTTAGTAGCTGGCGTCCTGCAGTATGTCGGATCAGAACAGGCAGCTCTGAAAACCCTTACCGTGAATCGGCAGCCAGTGCAGTGCCTACCTCTGGTGGGTTGCCTCGGGAGGGTAGGACTTGACCTTGACTCTCCCTGGGGATTGCTTGTGACGGGGCTGGGACTGGACAGGCCAGGGTGGCACTGGGAGGACGGGGGCGGAGGTTAATGGGTGAGGGCAGGGGTGGGGGTAGGAATAAGGGGCGTGAGAGTAATGCCCATTAGAGATAGTCGTACGCGCATGCAAGCCAACGCATGCACGTGCGTGCGCGTTCACAGGCGCGCGCACACACATACACACATTATATACACGCCCGCACGCGCGCGCACGACAGCGCACGCACAGAGAGAGAGGGAGAGACAGACAAACAACAGACAGGCAGAGACAGACAGACAGACTGAACGACAGAGAGAGAGAGAGAGAGAAGAGAGATGAGAACAGATAGACAGCACATAGATAGAGGAGAGACGGACGACAGACGAACGGACGGACAGAGAGAGAGGAGCAGCGAGAGAGAGAGAGAAGAGGCGTACGACGTGAGAGGAGAGAGAGAGAGAGAGAGAGGAGAGAGAGAGGAGTGAGAGAGAGAGGAGATGAACAGAGATAGATTTATACATGGGTGATGCATTACAATGCTGACGCAATCACCACGTCGAAGAGAGTAGCACGGATGTCACATAATCAGATCCGTGGAGATAGACTGAATTAGGCAGATTGGACACGACAGGTGAAACTTTCGTATTCGTCCAGTGAAGATACCACTACTACAACAACGAACTTCACGGGCAAGATAATAGAAAGACATGAACTGCCATTCGTTTTTCTTTCTATTCTTTTTTTTGTTTGTTGTGTTTGTTTTTTGTTTTCTGTTTTTTTTTTTTGGATAGCAGCAGCAGTTAAGAGGTTGCGAATTTACGGCAGTGCCCAAAGATGCCATGTTTTCTTTGTTTTGTTTCTGACTTCTACGTTAATTTTGCTTAACTGTGTATAGAGATGTTTTTGTTTCATCGTATATGTGACACGGACCTTAGACAATAATGCAGGCCCAGCTCAAGTAAACGAGGACGGCAGTGAAGCAAAGCAAAATTTAACACAACGCAAAATGTAACCAATGTTGTTGCTTTTGCGCGGAGCAATTTGTAACAATGCAACGTTTGTTACATTTTGCATACGTGATCCATGCAAAATGCAAAATAGTCACAATGTTCGCTAGTGATGCACGGAAAATGTACAAACTGTTACCGTTTTTTTTTTTTTTTTTTTTTTTTTTTTGGGGGGGGGGGGGGGGGGTGGGGGGTGGGGGGGGGGGAATGCATTTCAAGGGGATTTTAGGAGCTCTATAGCCTGCAACGCGCACGCAACGCACGCACGCGCGCAGCACGCGCCGCGCACACACACCACACACACACACACACACACACACACCCACCACACCACACACCACACAGCACAGCACAGCACACAGCACAGCAGCACAGCACAACAACACAACCAACACAAAACACAACACAACACACACAGCTGTTTACGTTTTACATTTTGCGTAGACCACGTACGCAAAATGTAACAAAAGTTACGATCGTTCTGTTTTTGCCGCGCCCAAAATGTAACATTATGACATTTTGCGCTCTCGTTGCATTTAGCGCTGTACCACAACAGGGTAGGACTATGGTAGGGACAGAGAGAGAGAGAGACGGGGAGAGAGAGGAGAGAGAGGAGAGAGAGAGAGAGAGAGAGGAGAGAGAGAGAGAGAGAGAGAAGGAAGAACGCTGGAACCAACCAGCTCTATGCGACAAGCCACATGGCACTCACTACTGCAGGCGGGCAGCAGCAGCAGCAGCGGCCGCAGAGATTAATTGGAATCTTCGGACCTGAGCAGCAGACCGATATCTGCCATTGCTCCTCCTGCACCTTCACTTTTAACGAACTCCTCGCCGATCGGAATTTCAAAATTAGTGCCGCCCCATGCCGCCAAACTGCCCTTGGCTGGAGGCGCTTTTTTTTTTTTTTTCATTTTATTCCATTATTTCTTTTTTTTTTCTCCTACTGTCTTTTTTGCATAATCAGTTTAGTCTCCGAGCGATGAATAATTGTTTCCTGTCCCAGAACCCCCAACCAACCACCCCCCACCACTACCACCACCCTTCCTGAGCTCCTCAAGGCGTCACATAACTGTGGAAGGGTTGGGGTAGGGGTAGGAGTGGGGGTAGTGTGTGTGTGAGAGAGGGTGGTTGGGTTGGGGGGGGGGGGGGGGTGCGGAGGAGAGGGGGTGAGGAGGGCATGGAATGAGGGTGGCCGGGGAAGCTTGGGGGAAGGAGAGATCGAAAAGGGCGGGAAAACTCACAGCAGATGCTTCTGTCGATATCCCTGACGAACAATCTTGTCCGTGTTTTGATGAAATTAGACAACCTCCCCATTCGCCCCACTGTCCGCCAAGGAAGGAAGGAGAGGGTGGATGAGAGCAGACGGAAGGGTGTGTGGGGATGGGGGAGGGAGGAGGGGAGGGGGTAGACCCGGGGACTAGGAGGAGATGAAGCAGGCTGCCTCCACGGATAAACGGGCCTGGAGAAAGATCACCGTTTTCTGCATCAACAAGATCCATCGGGGCTTGAATTGAAACAGTAACCTCCTATATCAATGAAAAGCGTGTGTGTGTGTGTGTGTGTGTGCGTGCGTGCGTGCGTGCGTGCGTGCGTGCGTGCGTGTGTTGTGTGTGTGTGTGTTGTGTTTGTGTGTGTGCGTGCGTGCGTGCGCGCGTGCGCGTGTGTGTGCGCGCGCGAGCGTATGGGAAAGGGAAAAGGGTAGAGGCGATTCCCCAAGAGAACCTACATGCCTGCTGAAGAATGCAAGGTCTGTCTCCTCCACGTGGTAAGCCACAGGGATGAACAAGAGAGAATAGGGGGGAGGGATAGGGGGAGAGAGAGAGGCGGGGAGAGAGAGGAGAAAGAGAGAGAGAGAGAGAGAGGAGAGAGAGAGAGAGAGGAGAGATGGAAACAGGACCAGATAGACAGAGACCGAGAGAGACCATAGACAGCGAAACAGACAGATAAGACAGAGACCAGAGAGACACGATAGACAAACAGACAGACAGAGTCGAATTAGACAGACAGGACCCAGAGAGAGAGAGAGAGAGAGAGAGGAGGAGAAAGACAGAGGAGGCGAGAGAAGAGAGAGAAGAGAGAGGAAATTTGGAGAGAGAATGAAGAGGAAGGCGATTACTGAACCAGAAGAGAGGATGAAAACCCGCAGGATTTTTTAAAAAACAATTGCCACGAGCTAATGACTCGATGAGGCGCCTGGCAGCTCAGTCTGGAAAATGATGATGAACTGCACGACACGGACTGCTCACGCACGTTATCAACAGTACGGCCACACGACGGACGCCCCGGTCTTTTTTTTTTTTTTAAGGAAATCCACCACTCCCACTCCCTCCCCCACCCCACCCCCCCACCCACCCTCTATCACCTCCCCCTTCTTCCGGTCCATAGTCATGTACCACAGAGGTTGTTTCAGCCAGTCTGTCTCTCGACCTTCTGTGATCTGGAACGCGGTGGATCTTCATTGTTTCGCTGAATAAGAGGATGATCAATCCACTGGTGTGTGTTGTTCCTTCCATGCCAAGTATCTGGACTGTCGTCAATCCTACTCGTTTTTACATCAGAGCTGGAGGATAGTAGTGTGGGCGAGACGTTGTACGTTTGTGTACATGCATGCATTGCATAGGAATGTGTCTTAATGGGCATATGTGTATACATACATATATATGTTATATAGAGAGAGGAGAGAGGGAGACTGAGAGAGAGAGAGAGGAGAGAGAGGAGAGAGAACCGAGAGAAGAAAAGAGAGAGAGAGAGAGAGACATATATATATATATCTCAGAGTTTCACTGTACTCGCCTAGTGTTTTCGTAGATTCAGAGATTTACAAACCTTGGTATTTCATATTCACTGTCACTGCTATAACTATTATAATCGTCAGTCTCAATTATCGTCACTGCTCATTATCACTTACAACCGTTCACTAAGAACACACACACCACACACACACACCACACACACACACACACAACATAACACACACAAACACACATACACAATATGCACGCAAACACGCACACACACACACACACAGAGAAACCACAAGACAAGGGGGGTGGGGGGGGGTGGGGGGGGCGAAGGGGGGGGGGGGGGGGGGGGGGTGGGGGGGGGGGGGGGGTACCAGGGGGGGGGGGGGGGGGGGGTGGGGGGGGGGGTGGGGGGGGGGGGGTGGGGGGGGGGGGTGGGGGACGGGGGGGGGGGGGTACGGGTGGGGGGGCTATGCAGGGGGGGGGGATCGAAAGAGATGAACGGGGGGGGGAGGGGGGGGGGGGGGGGGGGGGGGGGGGGGCGGGGGGGGGGGGGAGGGGGATGGGGTTGTGGGGTGTCTGCGCTAATAATTGGCTGAGAGAATAGGGGGGGACAGAAGGACGGGGGGGGGGGGGGGGTCCGGTCGCTTAATATGTGCTTTCGAAGAGATGAACGAGGAAGAGGGGGGGGGGGGGGGGGGGGGGGGGAGAGAGGAAGAGAGAGAGAGAGATGCAGAAACGGGGATGGCAAGAATGAGGATCCGCCGTTTTCGACCCCCCAAAACAAAAGCAACGGGGAGCAGAATGAGATTCCGCCGGCGAAACTACAATGCAGAAACAAACATAGGAAAAAAAATAGTGTAAAAAGATAAGTGCTGATTTCCCCTGTCGGCCCCGCAATCCTTTTCCGATGCCCTGACCACCTGCAAAATGTGGCCAACCGCTTGCGAAGCGTGGAGATCCCACCGTCCATGATCCGAACTTCTGTAAGATCTCACCCCGCCCCTCCCCCTCCTTCCTTCCCCCCCCCCCCCCCCCCCCCCCACCCCTTCACACACCCCCCCTCCCGCCCCTCTCCCTCATTCCCCAACAAACATCTCTCCCGAACAAAATGACAAATGAAAAAAAAAAACAAACAAGAAAAACAGGGGTTTCTTATTCTTACTGCGTACGCATGCTGATACTTTTTCCTGCGGACACTCCCTGTATAGAAAGGCCAGGATTAATCCCATCTACCCCCAACAGAGGGAGTGGGGTTTTGTGTGTATGACCGGTTTTATCCCGCCATTCAGGCAGCCACACTCCAAACTTCGGGAAGGTGCATGCTATTTTAACGTGTCATCCATACCAATGGCCAAAGAGGCCTTCTCTTTCTTCCTTCCGAAAGTTGGTGTGATGGTTTTTTTACGTGTGTGCAAATGTTAGATAACGTGCGTTCACACACGGAACCTCGGTTCTATAGTCTCATTCGAAGGGAAGACTGTATGGGAAATGGAGTCAGAACCAATGTTAACTCACGAGGGAAAAATCCCCCTGGGACCGAAACGGCCCGGCGGAGATTCGAACCCGCAACCCCAAGATTACGAAATCCGGCGCTCTAAACCACTGGAGCTATATTCCGGCCCCCCAAACAGGGGTTCACAAGAGAAACGTGGGTCTTTACGCTTCCGCCCAGTCCATTCCTGATGCAAATCCAAACCGCGTCGTCCCCTTTCCCGCAATGGTTTAGGTTTTTGGTTTGTTTAGCTTTGTTGTGTTCTGGTTGTTAGTTTTCATGTCGTTTACCAAACCGTAAATAACGCAAAAAAGACAAAAAACCACAAACCACCACCAACTATAAAATTGAAGTTTGAATCCTGTTGGTGCTCTGTCTTGTCGTTCTCTGTCTGTCTGTCTGTCTGTCTCTCTCTCTCCCCCCCTCTCCCCTCCCCCCTCCCTCCCCCCCCCCCCCCCCCCCCCCCCTCCCCCCCCTCCCCTTCCCTGCTCAGTCACCACTTAGGCTTTTCACTACCGAACCTTGGCCTCAGTCACACCCCTCACCACCCCCCACCCCATCCCCACCTCTCCACCTTTGACCTATCCCCCCCTCCCCCCTTACCATCACTTCCTCCTTCCTTTCCAATCGATTTCCATATCCACCCCCCTCCCCCCCCCCCCACACCCACCCCACTCACCTCACCACCATCACCCCTCGTCCCCCCATCCTCCCCAAAACCAACGTCGGCACCTCATCTTTTGCGAACGAAGTCCACAGGGGCCACCAAGGGTCTTCACATCCTCTTTCCGGGAATCATAAGAAACAGGACTAATCGCCAGCCTCCCCCCCCCCCCCCCCCCCTCTCTCTCCTCTCTCTCTCTCTCTCTTCTCTCCGTCCTCTCTCTCTCTCTCCTCTCTCTCACACACACACACACACACACACACACAACACACACACCAGGGGGAAGGTCCAAGACAAAAGAGGGGGAATAATAACCCTACCGACCCGGCCACGGCCGGCTCAGGACCAGCTGCCCCCTAGTGTACCGGCAAAACACACCGACCTCACCCACCCGCTCTCCCTCCGTTGTCGCGCTTTGTTCTCACGCCTACACACACACACACTCTCTCTCTCTCTCTCTCTCTCCTCTCTCTCTCTCTCGTCTCTCTCTCCTCTCTCTCTCTCTCCTCTCCTCACACCCTTTCCCCTTTTACTTGTCACACCCCGTCCCCGTCTGTGGCCTCGTGCTGGGCGACACCCAGCTGTTCCACACACACACACACACACACACACCACTCTCCGCCCCCCCCCCCCACCCCCCCCCCCCCCCCCCCCCACCGCTCCCTGTTTCGCTCTCTGTCGTATAACCTCCCCTCACCCTCTCTCTCCCACCCACCGACCCACCGACCCTTCTCAGCATTTCAAGGTGTAGGGTTTGCTCCCCGATTCGCTTAATTAAAAAGTCAAATGTTGCGACTTCGGGTCACGAGGGCGATCAATTCAAGTATTGTCCATTTGTGTGAATGTAATCAGCTTTTAATGTGATGTGGTTCTGGTGGTCGTTATATGCAGTGTAAGACAGCTGCCCCCCCTCCCCTTCCCCCGTCACTCCCCGGGGAGGGTCATGCCCTTCCGGCAGATGGGTGCAGTCGTGACACCCGAACAAACACTCAACCTTTTTACACCTCACTCTTTGCGCTGGGTGGCAGGTTGGCTCAGTAGCAGAGCTGCAGGTCATAGACAGACTTCGCGAGTTCAAACCTCGCTGGCGGAAACATCCCCACCCCCCCCCCCACCCTAGTCTCCCTACCTCCCCCCTCCACCTCTTCTTCCCCGCCCTTTTCCTGCTCATCCACTTCAGAATGGCCATGATATTCCCAGCTCAACCTGACGGGGTTTGGGGTGGTGGTGGTGGTGGTGGGTAGCAGGAATGTGGTGGAAGACAGACCCGCCATCACGTCGACATGTTCTAAGAACGATAATCCCTATCGGCCGTATCGCCGTCTTTGGCGGGGAGAGGGTGTTCAGCTTGAATGCACTGCCCGAGCATCGCGTGCCTTGCCACGCTCCCCTTAGGTTGTAGAATTGTCCATCATCATTGTTTCAACAGAACATCATTTTTGCCCCATGCATTCTCCCCGTCCAAACTCTCTTTAGCCCGATGCCTGACAATTCTCCCCGTCCAAACTCTCTCCCTTACGCGCCGAACATAGACCCCCCCTCCACCCCCACCCCTCCCCTCCTCCACAAAAACACACACACATACTCCCTTTATGCCCATCACCCCCCCCCCCAACCCCCCCCCCCCCCCCCCCCCGCGTACTCACTTACGCCCGAACGTCGTTTCTACCTGCATTGCATATTCCCTTCAAGCAAAACGTCGTTCTCCCCACCCTGCCCTATAATCCCCCCCCCCCATCCCCCCCCCCCCCCCCCCCCTCCTTTTTTTTTTTTTTTTTTTCTTTTTTTTTTTTTTTTTTCCAAACATCGTTTCCCGTGCATACTCCTTCATACCCGACATCATTTCCCAGGGCACATTCTCCTTTGCTCCGACCATCGTTCCCCCCTGTACACCCTCCCTTCGGTCCAGAGTTTCATCCTGCGTACTTCAATGATGCCGAACATCGTTTTCTCTCTCTCTCTCTCTCTCTCTCTCTCTCTCTCTCTCTCTCTCTCTCTCTCTCCTGCATACTCCTTTCCCTTTCACCCAAACACACGTGAAACGAACCCATCAAGGACAACACTGACACCACGAGAAGAACCAGCAGGTCCGTTGACGATGGGGGAGGATGGGGGGGGGGGGGGGGGGGGGCACTCAAAATGCCAGTTTTTACAACGCACGCCCTCAAGGGTCGAAGTCCTGGCATCTGACTACGAACTGAGAGCTCTTCCACACCAGCTTACAGTGCACCTAGTGGAAGAAAGGAAGAAGGAAAAAAAAAAAAACAGGAAATAGGAAGGAAGGAAGGAAGAATGGAAGGAATGTCGAAGGAAGCGAAAGGAAGGAAGGAAGGAAGGACGGCAGGAAGAAAGAACGATGGGAGGAGGTGAAATTTATGTATGGAGCTTTTAACGTCCGTACGGAATAACAGCCGCTGCTCAGGGAGTCGAAAGTAGGGGGACGGGGTGGGGTTGGGGAGTGCATGTAGGGAGGAGAGGGTGAGGGAAGGCGGCGCACGTGCCTCTCTCTCTCTCTCTCTCTCTCTCTCTCTCTCTCTCTCTCTCTCTCTCACACACACACACACACACACACACACACACACAGATTTATATATATATATATATATACATATCATACAGTCGCATGCATACACACACACACACACACACCACACACACACACACACACATACACAGAACACACACACACACACACACACACACACACACACACACACACACACACACACACACATACACACACAGAACACACACACACACACACACACACACACACACACACACACACACACACACACACCACACACACACAGGCAGCACGTTTCCGGGGCATGTCTCCACAGACTGTGTGGTAAGTACCACCGGTGGAAATCGACTGGCAGCGACTGTCAGCCTGGATCACCATCACACACCGTGACATCCATTTCACTCTCCGCCAGATACAGACGGCCCACCACCACTCTCTCTCTCCTCTCTTCACCTCCCTCCACCTCCTACCCCCTCACCCCCCCCCCCCCCCCCACCCCCAAAAAAAAAAAAAAACCTTCTCTCCTTCCCAACTGAAAGGGAGATAAGGAACAGGAGGTGGTAGTTACACTTTTGAGCACTAACACCGTATAGAATGATGGCGACGGATGGGGAGGGACAGGTGGGAGGGGGTGGAGTGGTGGTGGTGGTGGTGGCAACGGCGGGTAGGGGTAGAAGGAGATACAGCGCACGGTCGGGTAAAACAGGGGGGGGGGGGGGGGGGGGGGGGGGGGGGGGGGGGAGGAGCCTAGGTAATGTAACTTTAAAACTATAGTGACTAAATGAAAGAAAATGAAAATACGCGAATCATCACAGCTTCATCATGAATTCAATTCATGTTGCCTCTCAATTAACCAGCCGAGCACAAATGGCCGTATCAAGGCTGTTAAAGTCAAGTCTCAAAACGTATTGGAGGGGGGAAAAAAAACATACACACACAACTCATTAAAACAGAGTTTCAAAAAAAAAAATCACGCCGGAATTTCGTTGAAATCGTTGCTTCTCTTAAATCTATGACGAGAATAAAAAATATATTTTTTCTCATTCAGAAACTCAGAAAAATACATCCCCTTTGTAATCCTCTCCCATGTACTCCGACCTATTATAACTGTCTAAACAAGAGAGAGAGCGTCCATCTTATACTAACAATCCTGGCTGAATTTACATACTTTGTGCTTTTGAACACCATTACCTGATGTCAGTTGACACCAGTCTTTTATATAGAGCCAGGATTGGTGGGTTTCACGATAGAGCTCTAGCCTTGTGTCGTAAATTATCACATCTCAGTAAGTCCAACATTGTAACCTTTCTTATCCTTCATCTTTTACACAGCAAAATACCGTGTCCAGCTGGCACTGCTTGTGCACATGATTATTTCACCTTAAGATCAACTTTATTTCACCGCACGTCTGTTAAACGAAGACTTCGTATCTTATAGAGTCGACAGTAAACACCTTAAAACCTCACAATGTCAGCGACATATTTCCACATTGACGGAGTTTATTTCTTATCTTATCTAATGACACTGGTTTGAATCCTCGGCCCACAAACAAAACAAATCTTTGTGTAATCCATAGTAATGTCCAAAGTTTAAGAAATAAACTTACTCTTTTGGAAGCTGAATCTAGAGAATTCGACATAATTACTTTGTCTGAAACATGGCTTTCTGAGTCTGTATTAAATGATTCATTATGTCTACCCAATTTTCATCCCCCAGTCAGGTGTGATCGAGCTAATGATCCCCACGGAGGAGTAGCCGTTTACGTTCGAAACTCGTTATATTGTAAACCTCGCCCGGATCTCCAAAGTCCATGAATTGTAAGCCGTTTGGGTTAAAACCCAAATTAAACCAGAAGAGCATTCTAATAGGTTCTTTTTTATCGTCCACCCAATGCGCTGATAACGCTATTGGGATCTTGTTAGAGACAGTTTTAGGAAAGTAAAACAACACAGCTCTACCGTTCTTTGTACTGGGTGACTTGAACACAGACTACCTGAACAACCCCTCTCGACACCTAACAGAAATCATTCAGTTACACAGTCTTCACCAGTTAGTTACCGAACCAACCCGAATCACCGACACTACATCAACTTGTCTAGACCTGGTCATTACCCAAACCCCGATTTAGTTGAATCAATTCAAGTCTTACCCGCAGTCCTTAGCGATCACAGTATTCCATGTTTGCACCTTAAAAACACAATTACAAAAAATAGCAATTTCAAAAGAACTACATTTAACTACAATAAACTTAACAGAGATGAATTTTGTCGATTGTTACAACTTGTCGACTGGCAATACATTCTAAATATGAGAACTGTTGACGAAAAACCGCTGAGCATTTTACCGATACTTTCATGAGTCTAGCTAAACAGTGTATGCCAGCTAAAATTATTACAGTCTACTACCCAAATGATGTACCTTGGATGACTGATGAAATACGACTCTTAATAGCAAAGCGTAAAAATATTCATGCAAAGGCTAAACAAACGGATTTGCCGGAATACTGGCATATTTTTAGACAATTTCGGAATTATGTCACAGCAAAAGAAAAGAGAACGACAGGCTGAGTTTTATAAACAGATTGATGAAAAGGCATCAGATCCACTAAACTTGGCCAAAAAAGGGACTGTGGAAACTAGTTCGTTCTTTTTTCAATAAAAAGGGTATTAGCAGTGATGACATTCCTCCTTTAATGTCAAAACGGCACAATGTATTATTCTAATAAAGACAAAGTCGATATACTAAATAACTTTTTCATAGAACAATCCACTCTCGACAACGACGATGACGAACTACCACAGATGTCGTTTGCCAACTATGAAATTAATGAAATTGTACTTACTGAAGACGATATCATATCAGTTGTTAGAAAGCTCGACAAGACAAAATTACCTGGTCCAGACCTCATCCACAACAAACTGCTTATATGTGCAGTAAATGTTATAGCTAGTCCTCTTACTCAGTTATTTAATAAATGCTTGAACGAAGGTAAATTTCCGTCCTTATGGAAGAGAGCACATGTTTCACCTATTCACAAAAAAGGACCAAGAGAATTGTGTAATAATTACCGCCCGATCTCGCTGCGAAATTCATCGCGGAAGCATTGAAAATTAGGCAGATGAAGGATAGTGAAGTTTAAGATAATACATTATAAGAGATATCTGAATGAATATTATCATTCACCGCATGTGGAAGAGATCAGTAAAATACAATGTCATCATCTGATTGAGTGGATGGTCGAGTCAGTCTTAAGGGTTTTTGTTTGTTTTTGTTTTTTTTTTTTTTTTTTTTTTTAACTTTACTGCATTATTCCTGTGCGTGAGGTGAGGACATAACGAAATGTTACGAATTTATTTGTTTTTTGTTAACTTTTGGATTTGATACCTCTCTTTCTGTCTTTTAATTTAAATTAAGATTTCTACAAATTTTCCCCTATTTTGATATTCACCATTTTTCTTTCTGTCTTAAGTGTCAATTTTGTTTATGCAATCCGCGATGATGTGTTTTTTGGTTGTTAAACTTTCCATCACTGAGCACATCATAAGCATTTGCTTGTTGTTGCTCCAGTTCAATAAGTTGTTTATGTACACATCTGTTCATTAAAGAAACGTTTAAAAAAAAACCTCAGAAAATCACGCCATTTGGGACACCTCTGCGCAAGCTTTTTCATAGAGAGTCTGTTGCATAGAGATTACGTCTG
>JADBJO010004073.1:39228-46728 GCA_016801955.1 Conus betulinus | reverse complement strand
GTGTGTGTGTGTGTGTGTGTGTAGTGTGGTGTGGCGTGCGTGTACGTTAGTGTGTGTGTGTGGGTGGTGGTGTGGCGTGTGTGGGTGGTGTGTGTGTGTGTGGTGGGTGTGTGTGTGTGTGTGTGTGTGTGCGTGCGGGCGTTGCGCGCGGTGTGTGTGTACAAACACGCACGCGCGCCTTCGCCTATCACCGGGTCAACTTGAATGAATGCTGGTTGGGTCGAGGAGAGGGAGCAAGAGTCATTGTGAAAAGAATGGGCGGCGCGCATATGCACATTTACGTGCGAGAGGGGAAAAGCCAGAAGAAGGGTACACAAGGCGGGAACGGAGGGGGGTGGGGGGGGGGGGGGGGGGGGGGGGGGGGGGGGGGGGGGGGATGGAAACAGAGCTCAGAAACAGAGACAGAACCAGACAGACAGACAGACGGCGGACACACGCTGAGACAGAGGGGGGACTGGCGGAACAGGCGACATTAAGCTGCTGTCAATGTTCGTAACACCGTCCACGTTGGTGTGAGGACTGAGCGTGAGAGACGACGCTAATAGAAAAAAAAGAAAAGGAAGGAGGGAAGGAAATTGACAAGAGAAACTCAGATAGGTCGGAAAGAAAAAAGAGAAGGGGGAAAGATAAAATAAGACACCCCCCACCCCCACCCGCGCAAACGCACACACACACACACACACACACACACACACACACACACACACCACACACACACATACACAAGAAATGCGAAAGAAAGACTCTCTTCTCTCTCTCTCTCTCTCTCTCTCTCTCTTCTCTTCTCTCTCTCTCTTGCTCTCTCACACACACACACACACACACACACACACACACACACACACTATCACTGCCACCCGCAGCCACCACCATCAACAACAACAAAAAAAGAACTACATCAAACAATAACAATAAACACAACAAACAATAACTACCACTGCCACTACCATTACTACTGATGCTGCTGCTGCTGCTACTACTACTAACTACTGCTGCTGCTGCTGCTGCTGCTACACTACTACAACCCAATTAGGAGGGGGAAAAAAAAGAAAAGAAAAAAAAGCGGAGAAGAACGCGGAAAGCGGAGCCGACACAACATTGTCCCTCACACCCCTAGCCCCCACCCTCACCCCCAACCCCGACCCCCCCCCCCCCCCCCCTCCTCCTCCTCCACCACAGTCAGTGGAACAAAGGGCCGATCCAACGGAAGCCCTGTCCTGGGTTCCTGGGTCTGGAAACCAGACGATCTCTGTCGGAGGACAACGGTCTGAACTCAAAACACAAGGCGTCGGAAACCAGCAGACGTACAGCTTTGTTCCTGCTGCGAGTGAAGGACGAGGAGAGAGGGGGTGTGGGGGAGGGTGGGGGAGAGACGGAGGAGAGAGAGAGACAAAGAGACAGACAGAGAGGACAGACAGACAGACAGAGACAGAGAGAAGGAGAGGAGGGGGTGGACGGGCAGAATACAGAACTAAACAGACGAACTCAAAGATTGGGAGGGAGGTAGATGAGAGAGAGAGACTAGCATAGACTGGGAAAGAAAGGAGGGAGTATAAATTTACAGCGCACGCACACGCGCTTGCACAGACAGACAGGAACACACAGGAGAGAGAGAGAGACAGACAGACAGACAGACAGAGAGAGAGAGAGAGAGAGAGAGAGAGAGGGAGAGAGAGAGAGAGAGGAGAGAGAATAACAAACAAGGACGATTTCTTTTAAAAAAGCCCGTGGATTCCCAAAAAGCCCGGCTCAGTCCAAGAAGGCACGGTTCAGTCTAAAGCGTATACACACTCCATCATTAGAACTACAAGAATAAAAGCACAGCATCAAACCACACAGATACACTGCACATCATTAGACTACAAGAATAAATGCACAGCATCAAACACACACAGATTCGCTCTCTTCGCAAAAAAAAAAAAAAAAAAAATTGTGTGTGACAAATCTCCTCTGAAACGATTCAAACAAAATGAGAAGAAAAAAAATCTGTAAATCCTCACAGAAGTACGCACTGGCGACAAACGACATTCAAGCCTTATCGTATCGCATTAAAAAAAAAAAATTAAAAAAAAAAACAGTGTCACCTTCTTAAGCTGATAAGACGTCAGTGATGAGACAAAAGGCAGAAAAAAAAAAACACCCATTTGTGCAACAGGTGAGCACAATGGCTCTTTCCCTAGACCAGTAGTAAGTTACCAGAATCGGGACGATTCGCATAGCCCATGTACAATACCATTCCCTTGTATAAAAAAAAAAAAAAAAAAAAAAAAAGACAGAAACGAGAACCAACGGCGATGCCGGGGCTACGGGGGCTGGGGTTGGGGTGTGGCTGTGGACGAAGGGTGGGAATGAAAAACGACGTGGGGAACGGTGCCATTGAAGCGGCACAGACAATGGGACAGAAAAAAAAAAAAAAAAAAAAAAAAAAAAAAAAAAAAAAAAAAAAAAAAAAAGAAAAGAAAAAGGCAAAAGAACAAGAAACACCCAGAAACACCCGACCACTCAAACGATGAAAATGTAAACTAGAGTCTAACTCAGCTTATTTCCCCGTTTAAAAACTCCACTTCAGCTTCCATACCAACAAGAAAGCTGTTGTCCTGAACGGCAAAATCGAGAAGAAATTTCCCCCCCCCAGAAGAACCCCCCACCCCCCCCCCCCCCCGAATCCTGTTCAGCCATTATCGCTGTGCCCACGCACCAAAAAGCAAACAATGACTGGTAGGTGGAGCCCTCTTCGGCATTCTCCTTTCTGTGATCCCAGTCAGCCACGGGCCGATAATTATGGAGGTCATTTCCGGCTTCCGGCAATATTCGTCTTTCCGCCGCAAGCGCTATGGCGGCATCAACGTGGAAACACCGACGACTCTCCCTACCAGTCGGAAAGAAGTTTGCACACATTTCGGCGCAGTCACGTAGCCTGACATATATTACCTAATGGTAATAAATAGACGAGACCGAGATGAAAAATTAGTGACGAAATCTTGTTTTTAATTCATAGCTAGTGGTAAAAAAAATCAAACGAGACAGAGATAAAAAAAATTAGTAACGAAATCTTCTCTTTAATTCATACCTAATGGTAACAAATAAACGAGACACAGAGATGACAAATCAGTGACGAAACCTTGTCTCTAATTCATACCTAATGGTGACAAATAAAACGAGACAGAGATGACAAATCAGTGACGAAATCTTATCTTTGACAGTTTCTTTATGTTTGAAATCCACTTCCTCTTCCATCATGCAAATAAGAGTTTAAATTTGAATTTTTTTTTTACTTAATTAATGCAAATAAAAAAAAAAAAAAAAAACCTTAGTCTTCATGGTCAGGATGTTATAAACGAAATCTTTTCTGATCAGGTTAGACCATCCTCCCCCCCATCCATCCCCCCCCCCCACCCCCCAACCCATCCACCGCGCACCTGTGATTGGTTAAAAAGAGCAGACGAAATAGTCACACTCCATACCATTCACATCACCGCGCAAAGAGAAAAGACCAGTGATACCAACGCCCATGCAGGTTAATCATGGTGACCTGCTTTTTGTGAATCATAATTGCTTGCCTTCTGAAGACGGGCTAGTGTTGATGAGTCACCATTATCTGTGTTCACGACGATCACTTGCTTTGGCTAAAAAAAAAAAAAAAAAAAAAAAGCAAATAAACCACGATTTCTGAAGTAACCGCAGCATACAACAAGTTGTATGGGAAACAAAGTAGTATGACCTGTTTTCACAAAGAAAGTAAGGGCAGTCACGAAGAAAACGCTGCTTTAAAAAAAAAAAAAAAAAAAAAAGGGGGGGGGGGGGGGGGGGGGAGAGAAAGAAACCAAAACAGGCAGCACGTAAGACGGGGTCCTGCGATAAATGGTGTCGATAGGCCATTTCCAAAACCTTTTTTTTTTTTTTTTTTTTTTTTTGGGGGGGGCAAAATGCAACAGCCTGGACCCCGCTATCAGACATCACAGGCCGCTGGGTGATGGCGGTGGCACTTCCCATTGATTGCCCCGTAAAAGACACACGTGTGTATCGTACGGATGTCGTAATTCTCACTATCTGACAGTCGATCAGCCCCATTAGAGCAATACCTGAGGAGTGTGACATTCCCCCTCCCCCTCCATCCCCCACCACCAACCCCTTTCTTGACCCCCCTCCCCCCCTCCCCCCTTTTTTTTGAGTGTCTCACCTTTTGTTACCCTACCCCCCCCCCCCCCCCCCCTTCTCCCCTCCCCATTACATTCCTCCCATGTTATTTATTCACACACACACACACCTATCCGTATATTCACAGCCAGGTTTGTCCAAAGAGGCAAAGGAAAAAAAAAAAAAAAACAAAACACAGAGTGGACAGCTCTGTGTTCACTCTAGACACTGCTCTCTCGTCATAGAGGACCAGCTCTGTGTTCACTCTAGACACTGCTTCTCCGTCATAGAGGACCAGCTCTGTTCACTCTAGTGCTTCACTCTAGACCACTGCTTCTCCGTCATCCGTCATAGAGGACCAGCTCTGTGTTCACTCTAGACACTGCTCCTCCGTCATAGAGGAGGACCTAGAGTGGGACGTCATAGAGGACCAGCTCTGTGTTCACTCTAGACACTGCTTCTCCGTCATAGAGGACCAGCTCTGTGTTCACTCTAGACACTGCTTCTCCGTCATAGAGGACCAGCTCTGTGTTCACTCTAGACACTGCTCCTCCGCCACAGAGGACCAGAGGGGACAGTGTTCACTCTAGACACTGCTCCTCCGTCATAGAGGACAGTGGACAGCTCTGTGTTCAACTCTAGACATGCTCCTCCGTCATAGAGGACCAGCTCTGTGTTCACTCTAGACCACTGCTCCTCCGCCCACAGAGGACCAGAGTGGACAAGATCTGTGTTCACTCTAGACACTGCTCCTTCCGCCACAGAGGACCAGTTCAGTGTTCACTGACACTTCTTCCTCCACAGAGGACCAGCTTGTGTTCACTCTAGACACTTTCTCCGTCATAGAGGACAAGAGCGGACAGCTCTGTGTTCACTCTAGACACAGCTCCTCCGTCATAGAGGACAACCATCTTACTCCGGTAAAAAAGATGGATCAAAATAGAAATGTCCTCGTGAGGAGGGGAAAATACACTGGAAGGAGGAGGGAAAGGGGAACGGGAGGTGGGGGTGGGGGAAGAAGAAGAAAACAAATGGTTCCAGACGAAAGATGAGCATGACCAGATCCTCCTCCCCACCCCCTCCCCCCCTCAACAGTTTTTCCGCCTCTTTGTCTGGGGAAGACAGAACACAACAGAGATAAGCTTCAAAAACCCATCAGCAGACGACAGCTCACTCGGTCATCCAAGACAGACTGCAGAGAGAGAGAGAGAGAGAGAGAGGAAAGAGAGAGAGGAGAGAGAGAGAATACGAATATTTTCATTGAGAGAGAGAGAGAGAGAGAGAGAGAGAGAGAGAGAGGAGTAGAGGAAAGGGAGGCAAACAGTCCATCTGCGCCACAGCAGGCCAAAGTGTGGTGGCATGCTTAGTAAGTCGCATATAGCCGAGATTCCCAATTCTGCAGTTAGTCTTCTTTATGGGAGCAGAATCGCTTCTGAAGACGATAATGACCATTCAAACTGACTGAAAACTGCTGATGACCATGAGGAAAAACAACGAAAATGGGAACAACATTCATTTTCGCTTTTTCTACTTGACCCAGTAATTTAAAAAAAAAAAAAGTGAACTCTTTGTCAAGGTGACCCTGTAAAACATCTAACCGTCTCTGTCGGTGAGCTCGTGAAAGATTCAACCCTTGCTGTGGGTGACCCTGTTCAACTATTTAACCCTTTTCGTCCCCTCTGTGCTCCACCTCCAGTGAAGGACTTCGGGTGCCCGGAAGTTCTATTGTTTTTACACACGCACGTGTGCGCACGCGTGCGTTCACACACACACGTACACACACACGCATGCACGCACGCGCGCGCGCACACACACACACACACACACACACACACACACACACACACACACACACCTTTCGTTTCCATCGCTACCCACGGTCTTTGTCCGAGTGTTATTTTCCAAGAACTGATATGCCTACAACAAACAGAAAACAAAAAAAAAACAGAAAAAAAAAAACAAAACTTTTTTCTATCTCGAAGTCTTTGGTGTTACTGAAGTTTAGATAAAAAACACTAAAAAAGTAAAAAGCAAAAAAAAAAAAAAAAAGCAAAAAAAAACAAAAAAAAAAACTTCTATCTCGAGGTCATACCCTCTCTCTCTCTTTCTCTCTCTCCCCCCCCCCCCCTCCCCCCCGTCCCGCCCCCCCGTGTGCTTACAAAGAGTATAGTACAATGGCTTTGATTTTTACAATTCGATCTATTTTGATGAGTTCTTGGGATTTTTACAATAAACCATTACCGCGATTCTCTCTCTCTCTCTCTCTCTCTCTCTCTCTCTCTCTCTCTCTCTCTCTCTCTCTCTCTCTTTCCTCTCTCTCTCTCTCGCCTTTCCTTCCCTTTTCTCCTTTATCACTTAGTCTGTGTCTGTCTCTCTGTCTTCTCGTTAGTTGTTTCTCCCTGACCCTGGTGGTCTGGGGGGGGGGGGGGGAGGGAGAGCAGGGGAGTGGGAGGGGGCTGGGGGAAGTAGGGAGAAGAGGGGGTCGGGGGATTGAAGGAATGAAACAGCGAGTCGCCCAGTACGGATGATCGATGTCCCATTATCATTTAATTGTTCTGCACTTCATCGATCCGTCCCTCCCGTAACCAGCGTCTTCCATGAACCTCCAGGAAGTTGGGAACTCCCAGCTTGTCCTCCTCCCCTTCCCTTCCCTCCCCTCCTCAGCCTCCTCCTCCTCCTCCTCCTCATCCGCCCCACACCTTCCTCCTCCTTAACCACCCCCACCCACCCCCACCCCATTCCTACCATACCCGCTCGCCCCTGACCGACTCATCTTTCTCTAACCTTCCTCACCCTCTCCTTTATTTTGTCAACCCCTGTAGCAGTCAAGGATTGAAGTACTGACAAAGACAGAGAGACAGAGACAGAGAGAGAGCTCAGAGAGAGAGAGAGAGAGAGAGAGAGCGCGAGCTCAGAGAGAGAGAGCTCAGAGAGAGAGCTCAGAGAGAGAGAGAGAGAGAGAGAGAGAGAGAGAGAGCTCAGAGAGAGAGAGACAGAGAGAGAGATCAATTCATGTTGCTTACAGCCTAGCCGACCGCAAGGGGCAATATTAGGGCTGTAATTTCGTCATGATCACTCCTACACACTTGTTTGGGGGTTGGCGGGGAAGAGGTTATCACAAACACTAAACGTCATTTCTGAAATCATTTCCAAAACAGCTTGAAAATCTTTCTCCAGCACACAGACAAAGAGAGACAGACAGACAGACAGACAAACACACAGACAGACAGACAAAGAGAAGAGAAGAGAACTGAGGGGGCGGCGGTACTGTGTGGAAAAAAGTCCGAGCAGAATGGAAACGAGTTACAGAAGCAATCTCTCTCTCTCTCTCTCTCTCTCTCTCTCTTTCTCTCTCTCTCTCTC
>JADBJO010004073.1:29228-36728 GCA_016801955.1 Conus betulinus | reverse complement strand
AGAGAGTCAGTCTAAGAAGAGAGAAAGAAAACGTCACCACCGTCAATTTCTCATTCTGAGATTTTCAAAACGTTGTTCTGAGTGTGTGTATGCTGTTCACACACACACACACACACACACACCACACACACACACACACAACACACACACACACACACTCACACACACAACACACAACACACACACCACACACACACACAGAGAGAGAGAGAGAAGAGACAGAAACTGACAGATATACCGACAGACGGATGACACAGACCAGACGGATGATGACATGGGAGCGAGAGAGAGAGAGAGAGAGAGAGAGGGAGAGAGAGAGAGATGAGAGGAGAGAGAGAAAGAGAGAGAGAGAGAGGACAGAGAGAAACACAGGGCTTCCGAATGATTGAATTTCTGGCATCACAAACAAGACGGCGCCCATCGATCTCAAGACAGCACGAGGTCTTCACCCATCCTTTCAACGCTTCTTCCGGAAGGCCAGACAACAGACAGACAGACAGACAGAAAGACAGGGAGACAGACTGTGAGCCAGACAGACAGACAGAGAGAGAGAGGGAGGGAGAGACAGACTGACAGACAGACAGATTAGACTGACAGACAGACAGACAGTGAACCAGCAAGACAGAGTGAGAGAGAGAGAGGGGAGGGAGAGAGAGAGAGAGAGAGCGGAGGAGGAGAGAAGAGAGAGAGAGAGAGAGAGAGACAGCTAGACAGACAGACAGACAGACAGACAGACAGATAGATAAATAAATAGAAAAAACTGGCTCTACGTAAACCAAACACTTCGCAACACCCCCCGCCTCGTCGTTGTTCCTACCAATCTTCACACACAAAAACTCCACCTTCCTTCCTCACCCCTCCTCCCCATCCACACCCCCGATCATACCCGTCTCCCCCCTCATCACACAAACAAAACAGACAGACAGACAGACAGACAGACAGAATAAAGACAGAATGGGAGAAAGATATGAACGAAGAAAAGAAAGAACGAAAGGACGGAAGAAAGGAAAGAAATAAATGAAAGAGAGAGAAAATGAAAAAAAAGAAAAGGAAAAAAAAAAGAAAAATGGGGGAAAAAAAAGAAAGGAAAGAAAGAAAAGAAAGACATGAAAGAAAAAGCAGAAGGTAAAGAAAGAAAGGAGTAAGAAAAAGAAAAGAAAAGAAATTCGACACAGTTAAACTTATACAGATCAACAGAGAGAAAGAGAGATGAAAGAGAGGGCGCGAAGTATAGAGGCAATGTGTGTGTGTGTGTGTGTGGTGGGGGGGGGGGGGGGGGGGGTGGAGGGGGTGGAGGGGGAAGGAGGGGGGGGGGGGGGTAACTTGCACCAGATTCATTCTACAGCGCACACTGACCAGTGACAGGGGTCAAACAGTTCGTGCCACTCACCTCTGCCCCCCCCACCCCCACCCCCCACCCCACCGCCTCTGCCTTTCTTTCTTTCTTTCTTTCTTCTTTCATATCTCTCCCATTCTTCCCATTCTCGTCCCACATACGCCCGCCCTCTCTACTCCCACCCATTAAAAACAAACAAACAAACAACAGCAGCAGCAACAAATAAACACACATCTTGCACAATCCAACAACTCGGGTCTTGGTTGTGATACCACCAATTCAAAATCGGGAGGGAAAAAAAAAGTTCGGGGGGGGGGGGGGGGGGGGGGGGGGGGGGGGGGGGGGGGGGGGGTGAGGGGGGGGAAGGGGGGGCCTGTGGGGAGGGGGGGGGACTTGGGCGAAAAGAAGAGGGGGCTGAGGAGAGGGGGAAGGGGGGGGGTGAGAGCAGAGGAGACTGTAAAAGGAGCAAAGGGAAGGTAAGGGTGTGGAGGGAGGTTGCTGAGTCCCGGACTGCTCTCCCCCCCCCCCCCCCCCCCAGCCCCGTCCAAGAAAAAGAGTAGATGAGAGACAGAGAGGGTTACAGAAGAAAAGTGATACCAGAAAGCAACAAAACAAAACTGCAGGACAGCATCCCGAGAAAAGGGACATGGACGCAACAAAACAAACCTTTAACACACCATCCCGAGAAAGGGACGTGGATCCTGCACGCTGAAGCACTTCTCGTCCACAAATAAAAGGTGTGTCCCCTCTCAGCACTTTTTTTTTTTTTTTACCGATTTATTTTTTTTTGGTAAAGCGGGGGTGGGGGGGGAGGGGAAAGGAGGGGGGAGGGGTCACCAAGGTTCTTGATCCTTCTTCTTCTTCTTCTTTTCTTCTTCTTCTTCTTCTCTTCTTCTTCTCCTCCTCCTCCTCCTCCTCCTCCTCCTCCTCCCTCCTCCTCCTTCCTCTTCTTCTTCCTCTTCTCTTCTTCTTCTTCTTCTTCTTCTTCTCTCCTCCTCCTCCCCTCCTTCTTATCATCATCATCATCATCATCAATCATCATCATGCTCATCATCATCATCATCTTCTTCTTCTTCTTCACTTCTTCTTCAAACTTTCTTTTCCTTCTTCACCCCTCCTTTTCAAATGTGATAGACCAGAACAGTATAGTATTTAAACGGCATGACTAAAACAATAATTATCGTTTATTATCATAATAATCTGATGCCATGAAATTCAAAAGTGAGTTTTGAAACGGGTATTTTTGCATACGAAGATCAGAATATTTCAAATGTCCAAACAAATGGGAACTCACCCTGCAAAACAACCACTGTCAAAAACTATTTTTAGATGTGTATGCACGTGCATGCTTGCGCGCGCCATCACAGATAGAGAGAGAGAGGGAGAGAAAGAGAGAGAGAGAGAGAGAGAGAGAGAGAGAGAGAGAGAGAGAGAGAGAGAGAGAGAGATTAAAATGCATCTGCATGAAGTCAGCTCGGTGTCAGATATGGCACACGTACGTACTCCTTTGTAACATGCATTGCGCAATAATCTCCTTGCGTTTGAAACAGTTCAAAGCTTGATTAATAGCCTCGTTACGTTTTCTTTTCTTGTTGTTCTCTCTCTCTCTCTCTCTCTCTCTCTCTCTCTCTCTCTCTCTCTCTCTCTCTCTCTCTCTCTCTCTCTCTCTCTCTGGCTGCATTATTTCAAGTCTGCAGCCCAATCTTTTACTGCACTCCTTGTAAAGAAAGAGCGTTAAAGTAATGCAAAGCGCACGCACGCAAACGCGCATACACGCACACAAACATACATACTTTCGCAAGCAGGCGCACGTACGTTCGCGCACACACACACACACACACACACACACACACACACACACACACACACACACACACACACACACACACACACACCACCACCACCACCACCACCACCACCACCACCACCACACCACACCACACACACACACACACACATGCCCGCATGTACTAACACATACGCACACACACTACACACACTCCTCCGTCTTTTCGTCTCATGTCAACCTTTAGAGACAGACCTCTCATGTCATGTCATTTCCTATTCACTGACGTCTCGTCTAACGTCACCTTCAGCAAGAAAAAAAAAAAATCCTTTTTATGTCGCTTTTTGGGGAAACAGACGTCTTGTCTAACGTCACTTTTATTGAACAAACGTTTAGTGAACAGACGTCGAATGGCACTTTAAATGAACAGGTGCTCATCGTCTCATGTCACTATTCGTCAACAGACGTCTGAGGTCACTGCTAATGAACAGAGATGTCTTGTCCAGTGTCTTTTCTAGCGATCAGACATGTCGCCTGACGTCATCTTCAGTGAAAAGACGTCTAATGTCATGTTATGTAAACAGACGTTTAATGTCACTTTCAGTGTAGAAGCCGTCTCGCCTTTGCGCCACTGTTAGTGAGCAGGTAACTTGTTTAATGTCACTTGTTGTGAACATACGTCTCCCCTAACGTCACTTTCAACAGAAGTTCCAGTCAGTGGACTACGGAGGCTACATCAGGGCCAAAGACATGTGGAAAAAAAACTAACTACCACGTGCAAATTCAATGCACAGACTAAAACTAAAACAAGAAAATAAGTCATCACTTGACTGAGGGATCTTAAACGAACCCTACCACCACCAGCGCAGGAAGGTTTTTTTTTTTTTTTCATTAATCAGATCAGATTTAAAGATTATTTCTTTCAAAATAAATTAACATATAAATGAATAAATAAAATCAACTGCAGCGTTTGCAGGGGAAAATCGTCGGATGGAAATGAACAAAAGTTGAACTGAACATCACACCCAGCATCCCCCCCACAAAAAAAAAAAACATCGTTTCTTTCACACCTGTCGTCGTGCCCACGCGCAGGATAACCAAGCTAAAACCAACCAGCTGAGGGGCCGAAGAGATCAGGGGGGACAAAGGAGGAGGAGCGGGGGTGGTGGTGGTGGTGGGGTGGGGAAAGAAGGAATGTTGGGGGTGAGGTAGGGCGAGGGGCAGTGAGAGCAAAGAGGGGAAGGTAAACCAGGAAGGAAACAACTGCTGCTGCGACGGTATCGACAAAATCAGCGAACGCTCTTTAGAAAAAAAAAAGAAAAAAAGGAAGAGGAGCATGGCGCAGGGGGGCGAGGAACAGATACGTCTCTCTCCACGCCCTAAGTGAAGGGTCCGCTGTCTCTTTCAAAACGGACCAGACCCTGAGAGCTGCGGTGCCATGCCCCCCCTGTTTCTAAAGCAAGCGATCGGTAGGAACCCTGCTTCACGCTCCTCACTCCCTCCCCCCCCCCCCTCCTACCCCTATCCCACCCCCCTCCACCCACCCATTCATCCACCTCCTTCCTCCTCCTCGTCCCACCTCCGCTCCTCAATCCCCCACCCACCCCCACCCACCCACCCAGTGACATACACCCCCGCGCCCATTTCATCACCACTTCCTCCCGATGCAAACGACTATCATTGTTAACAGGATACTCTCATACTGGAAGAGAGAGAGAGAGAGAGAGAGGAGAGGAGAGAGAGAGAGAGAGAGAGAGAGAGAGAGACAGAGAGAGGAGACAGACAGACAGACAGACAGACAGACAGACAGACAGAGGTGGGGGGAGGTGGGGATCCTAGTGACCTTCCGTCGATTGGGACAGATTTGAACAACGGCCTGAGGGAGGCCGAGCGCGGGCAGGGGACATAACCAAACTGGAGGAAGCTGAATTGAAAGCATCGAACAGGGGAGAGGTGTGGTCCCAGATCCTCCCTCCCTGACTCTTGGGGGCTCACCCTCGTCTTCCACCCCACCATCCCCCATCCCCGTCCTCCTCCTTCCCATCCCCACCCCCTCTCCCCCTCCCCCCCCCCCCACAACCCCTTTTCTCGCTTCCTTGTTCCCACGATTCAGACCGTTGGAGATCAATGGGCCTGTGTGATAGGAGAAAACTGGGCAGTGGGGAGTTGTGGAAAGGGGACGGACGGAGGTATGGACGGGGAAGGGGGGGGGGGGGGGGGGAGGCTGTGTGATGGGACTGAAATCCACGGGGGTTTTTTTTGTTGTTGTTGTTGTTTTTTTTTTTTTTTTTTTTTTTGGGGGGGGGGGGGGTGAAGAGGAGAAGAGGCGTTCTCAAGAAGTGCCCACAGAGTGGGTTGCAAGTGTGAGGTCGTCTTTGTCGAAGCATTGGATTTTACTACAACGTAATGCGTGGTTGTGTCGATTCGTATACTGTCGTGCTCCAGTGTGGTCTGTCTGGGGAGAGGGAAGGGGGTGCGCGCGCGTCTGTGTGTGTGTGTGTGTGTGTGTGTGTGTGTGTGTGTGTGTGTGTGTGTGTGTGTGTGCACATATATGTGCTCGCCCGCACGCATATGGAAGAGCAGGGTGGGAAAAAAGACAGTCACGGAGAGGGGTGGTATGAATGAAAGAGAACAGAGTAGGAGGGTGAGAGGAACATTCACAGAGAGAGAGAGAGAGAGAGAGAGAGAGAGAGAGAGAGAGAGAGAGAGAGAGAGAAGAGAGAGAAGAGAGGAGACAGAGCGAGAGAGAGAGAGGGGAGAGAAATGAGGGAGAGAGGAGAGAGAGGGGGGTGAGAGAGAGAGAGAGAGAGAGGACGAGAGAGGAGAGACAGACAGACAGACAGACAACAGACAGACAGACAGACAAAGACAGACAGACAGACAGACAGACAGAGAGGAGAGAGACAGCGACCGAGAGAGTGAAAGAGAGAGTGAAAGCGCAAGAAGCGCAGACAAACGGATCAGACAGACAGATTCAGTGATGGAAGGAGTCCAGACAGTTCTGAGAAAAAAATAAAGAAAGCAACCTGCACTGACTGTATGCCTACTGACGACGATTGAAAACTTTCAAAGCAGGAAATTTAACTTAGTAACTCGAATATCTGCTTTTAAAGAACAGTAAAAAAAAAAAAAAAAAAAAAAATTTTTAAATGTCACCGTCTCCCTCAGACCTCAGCGTCCGTAACAGCCTGATTTTCTTAAAAGAAGAAGACGAAAACCAAACCGTCCAAATGCCTTTGGACCAATCAGGCTGCTGCCGCACTTCCTCTCACCTCTCTCTCCAGTTTCTGTGAGGAACACACACAGCTCGGGGGCTATATTCTTACTAGCATTTTTTACCCGGTCCATTGCCCCCCCCCCCCACCCCCCCCCCCCCCCCCCTCCCGCCAACCGCATTTCCCCTATTCTGCCTCTTTCGTATTTCTGTCTGTCACTGTCACTCCACAACATTGCGAAGAACTATACTGATGATCGGAGTAAAGGAGGGAAAGAGTGAGGAGGCTGGGGTGGGGGATAGGAGGGAAGAAGTTATCTAGAGCTCGTAGAGGAGAGAGAGAGGAGAGAGAGAGAGAGAGAGAGAGAGAGGAGAGAGAGAAAAGACAGACAAACAGACAGAGACAAAGATAGACAGAGAGACAGACAGAGAAAGAGACGACAGACAGTCAGGGACAGAGAGGAACATGTGTTGACTCTCACAACTGATGACCAGCGCAGCCTATTTATTCCAACGGTTGATGACTGAATCACAGTGACAGGTTATAGAGAAATTTGAATATGGGGTGCCTGAAAAACAGGGGGTTGGGGTGGGGTGGGGGGGGTGGGGGGGGGGGGGGTGGTTGGGGGGGGGGGTGGAGGGGCGCTGTGAGTGTGGGATGGGAGGGGCGGGGCGGGGGGGGGGGGGTGGGGGGAGGGGGGGGGGGGGGGGGGGGGGGGGGGGGGGGGGGGGGGGGGTGGGGGGGGGGGGGGGCGGAGCGGGGGGGGGGGGGGGGGGGGGGGGGGGGGGGGGGGGGGGGGGGGGGTGGGGGGTCGGGGGACAGGGCTCTGGGTTGCCCGTGCAGCACTGGACTTTGATGCAGTGGTCCCGCATAGCGGCTGCTCCATCAACAGCCCCTGTTTATCGTGATGTCCCCCTGGCTGCTTTTTTTACGCATGGAGTCACCCTTTAAGGGTCCATGCACACTACTAACCACACGCCACGCGCGCGCGCATACACACATAGAGAACGCATGCACCTCTCACGTACGCACTGCACGCACGCACGCACGCACACACCACACACCCACACACCCACACGACCCACACACACTACGCACGCACACACACTGTGTTAGGAACCATATGTACCGCTCACTAACGCACATCCCTCAGACTGCAACTC
>JADBJO010004073.1:10000-17500 GCA_016801955.1 Conus betulinus | reverse complement strand
AACATGACATTAGACGTCTTTTCACTGAAGATGACGTCAGGCGACATGTCTGATCGCTAGAAAAGACACTGGACAAGACATCTGTTCATTAGCAGTGACCTCAGACGTCTGTTGACGAAATAGTGACATGAGACGATGAGCACCTGTTCATTTAAAGTGCCATTCGACGTCTGTTCACTAAACGTTTGTTCATAAAAGTGACGTTAGACAAGACGTCTGTTTTCCCCAAAAAGCGACATAAAAGATTTTTTTTTTTCTTGCTGAAGGTGACGTTAGACGAGACGTCAGTGAATAGGAAATGACATGACATGAGAGGTCTGTCTCTAAAGGTTGACATGAGACGAAAAGACGGAGGAGTGTGTGTAGTGTGTGTGCGTATGTGTTAGTACATGCGGGCATGTGTTGTGTGTGTGTGGTGGTGTGGTGGTTGTGGTGGTGGTGGTGGTGGTGGTGATGGTGTGTGTGTGTGTGTGTGTGTGGTGTGTGTGTGTGTGTGTGTGTGTGTGTGTGTGTGTGTGTGTGTGTGTGTGCGCGAACGTACGTGCGCCTGCTTGCGAAAGTATGTATGTTTGTGTGCGTGTATGCGCGTTTGCGTGCGTGCGCTTTGCATTACTTTAACGCTCTTTCTTTACAAGGAAGTGCAGTAAAAGATTGGGCGCAGACTTGAAATAATGCAGCCAGAGAGAGAGAGAGAGAGAGAGAGAGAGAGAGAGAGAGAGAGAGAGAGAGAGAGAGAGAACAACAAGAAAAGAAAACGTAACGAGGCTATTAATCAAGCTTGAACTGTTTCAAACGCAAGGAGATTATTGCGCAATGCATGTTCCCAAGGAGTACGTTGCCATATTCTGACTACCGAATCTGACTTCATGCAGATGCTTTAATCTCTCTCTCCTCATCTCTCTCTCTCTCTCTCTCTCTCTCTCTCTCTCTCTCTCTCTCCCTTTCTCTCCCATCTCTCTCCTCTATCTGTGATGGCGCGCGCAAGCATGCACGTGCATACACATCTAAAAAGAGTTTGACAGGTGGGTTGTTTTGCAGGGTGAGTTCCCATTTGTTTTTGACCTTTGAAATATTTCTTAGCTTCGTATGCAAAAATACCCGTTCAAAACTCACTTAGTTTTTTTTTTCCAGAGAGCTGTGCAGGTATTGAACTCCTACAGACTGAGGGATGGGTGGTAGGGTGCGAAGCTGAGTCAGTGCCATTCCAAAACAGGTCGATAAACCAGGCATGTTGAAAGACGAAAGGAAATGTGGATAACAAAAAGGAGGGAAGATGAACTCAAAACATAACAATGAAGCACACTCAACAAGAAGTCCAAGGAAGAAGATGAAGTGAGGTACTTACAAGAAGAGTTGGAGGTTTATTTTGAAGTCCTTGTCGAAAAATAAAAATACGCAAGCTTTCGGGTCTTAGATCCTTCATCAGGCAACCGTAAACAAGGGGAAAAAAAACCGTCAAAGTGATGAAAAGAAATATAAAAGAACAAATGACATCCAACAAAGTGATGTCATAACAGTATGATGTAACCTGCCATTCCAAAATAAGTCGATCAACCAGGCATGTTGAAAGACGAAAGGAAATGTTGATAACAGCAAAACACAACAATGAAGTACACTCAACAATGAAGTCCAAGGAAGAAGATGAAGTTAGGCAGCAGTCTCTTGAAGTGGTGCTTACTTGCAAAAAGAATTGGAGGTTGACTGCAGCATGTTGACACAACAGGTGAAACAGCAGGAAAGGTAAATTGTTAACTTACAGGTGGAAAAGAAGTTAGGTGAGAATGATCATTACTATCACTGTTGTTGTTGTTGTTGTCATCGTCGTTGTTTTCGTTGATGCTGTTGTTGTGACCACCATCATCATCATTTCCCAGATGGAGACCTTCTCTCGCGACGCCACCTATCTCCTTACACGGGCCGGCCTGCAGAGTCTCGTGCAGGGCTTCGGGCACCGGCAGCACGTGCAAGAAGAGGTGCGCATGCTCACCAGCTACCACTTCCGGCTTTACGAGAGCCGGCCCGGCCTCAGGCAGTGTGTGACTCACTCTGGGCTTGCCGCTCGTCTGTGGAAAGCCTTCGTCCTCAATGGTTACATTGGCGAGCAGCTGATCATGCCTGAGCAGCAGGTTAGTGTGTATGTATGTGTGTGTGTATGTGGAGGGGGGGGGGGGGGGGGGGGGGGGGTAGGCGAGGAACTGAATAAACAAAAGAAGAAAATTTAAAAGAAAGAAAGAAAAGGGTGAAGGTGGAGTAACTCCCCCCCCCCTCTCTCTCTCTCTCTCTCTCTCTTCTCTCTCTCTCTCTCTCTCTCTCTCTCTCTCTCTCTTCGTTCGTTCGTTCTTCCTGTCTTTCTTTCGTTCGTTATTTCTTTGTATCTCCTTTCTCTCTTTGCATTACTTTTACACCTTGTCTCGTGGGTGTATTTGCGTTTTTGCCTCCTCTAAGTGGGAAGTTCGAGTGGACGTTCAGTGAATGCAATCGATAGTCGAGGCCAGAGAGAGGACAAACATTGTTGAAAAGACCGTCAAGCAGATCCTACAAACGAGAATAACAAAATAAATTAAAGAAAGATCGGTAGACCGCCAAGCGAATAAAATCAATAAACGACAATACCAACAAAAAAAAATTAATATGAAAAAAGGTTAAAAGACCAACAGACGAATGTAACAAGCAAACGACTTCAGACCACTAAACGAATGAAATGAGCGAAGAAAACCATTACTCAGCCACTAAACAAATAGGACCAGCAACTGGCAGTACAATGGAAAAAATGTTAGTGGACCACTGCACGAATAGAGCTACCAACTGACTATTCAGTTACACCGCACAATAATGACCAATGTTACTAGTAGACCGTTAAATGAATGAGAGACTTGCAAATGACAATACAATTAAAAGAATGAAAGTTAGGTTAATAGAGCTCACAAATGACAACGCAGTTTGAGAAAAAGTAAAGTTGGGCCACTTGACTCTTAAACGGCGGAAAAAGAGAAGAAGAGAGAAGAAGACCGTTGAAGAATTAAAGGAACGAACACAGCGTTAGCGTAACAGACTGTTTAACAAACCGAAACGATGAATGAAGAATGCAACACTATTATAGGTAAAGTGGCAGACTGCGAAACAAATTAAACGAACAAATGAAAATACGAAGGAAAAATAACTAACAGACCGTTATATAAAGGAACAAACGAACGGCTACATACGATTTAAAAGAAAACACGACTTAGCTTAACAGACCACGAAACGAATGGAACGAACAAATCACAATGCAATAAACATAATAATTTCTAAATTATGTAAATTGACCAGAACAAAGAAAATTCCACACTGTAAAAAAATCAGATCAGAAGAAACAAGTAGAAAGAACGAGGCACAAACGTTCTTTAAAAGATGGAAGGAGGGAGAGGGCGAGATAACTGACTGTCAGTTGAATGAAGCGAACAAATCACAAGACATTTAAGTTGGGTTAGTCAACCGCTAAACGAAGGAGGCTCACAAATCACAAAAAATCCTCAAGTCATGATAGATAAAGAGATAGGTAGGTAGGTAGGTAAGTAGGTATTCATTTCATGGAGCAAGCACCGATGGAGTTGTTGTCACCTCTAGGGCAAGGCAAAACGTGCTCATCTCCACACGTACATGATTCATGTCATCGGTTCACTCAGAGCTATACGCGCGATAATGAGCAATTTGTAATCGAAGGGGGACAATTTTGTTGATTATGTAACGAGTTTCGCGCGTGTTGTTAATTTCCTGAAGAAAAGATATAGAAGCGGCTAGGGATACATCGGGAGCTGATGGGGAGTAGACGGGTATCGGACCCCCAACTCCATACAACTCGCCCGGTCCCGTTGCGAAAAACAAGTTTTACAAAGTCTGAAAACTGAAGAAGGAAGAGAAGGGTGTGGGGAGGGAAGGAGGCAGGAAGTTTCAAAAGAAGACTCGTTATGGGCTGCGTGTAGAAAATACATAGCAACGCGTCCTTACCTTACACTCCCATGTCTCTCTCCCCTCCCCCTCCTCCCTCACACACACATGCACATCATCCCATTCTTTTTCTCTTCGTTCAGCAGCGCCAATGTTGGGGGTGGGGTGTCAGTGCGCAGTGCGGACAGGGCAGCAGAACAGTTCAACACTATAGATCTGCTGAGTACAAGCAGAGCTACGCGTACTTACCATCACCACCCTCACCACCACTTCCACCATCCCCTCTCCCACCCCCCCACCCCCCACCCCCCACATCCCCCTATTACATGCTGTCCATCACTATTTCTCGTTGGTTGTATATGTAAAACGACTGTGTGTGCATGCACATGTACGTATGTGAAATGCAATGTGTGCGTGTAAGTCAAGTCAAGAACACTTTATCATCTGCAAAGAGAAATGAAGAGTGGCCATTGAAACATGTCTGTGGATCTACATTTAACAGATCACAAATCATATCCACCCACCCACCCCCACCACTCAAACACACAAAATAACACACACACACACACACACACACACACACATGATGTACAAACAAGCTTTCTGAACCGGATTTCATCGAAAGTTCAGTTTTGATTCAGGAGTTTGATGGAATTGGGAACGAAACTGTTTTTAGTTCTATTTTGTTTCGAATTTTGGAATTTGAAATCTTCGTCCTGATGGTAGAACATTGTAGTCTTTTGAAAGACATGAGAACTGCCGGCAGCAATGTTCACAGCTTTATTGTGTGACACGACATTCATACATTTTATCTAACTGTCCTTGTTTTTACTAATAATTTTTCCACATGTATTCACTACTCAGTTTAAAATGTATTTGTTTTTCACACTAAGATTTCCAAACCAGCATAAAGAGACAAAGGACAGCGCTGATTCGACAAAACAACGATAAAACATATCTAAGATGTCCTTTTTAACAGCGAGAGATTCTAAAGACAGTATATTCTAGATTGGCATATTTTTTTTAGATAAATTGAGTATTTGCATTAAAATTCAGCTTATCGTCTAAAATAGTACCCTGACACTTATATTCGCTTACATGTTCCACTTTGGGTGTTTTCGATAAACAAGTGAGGGACAGGGAGCTGGGTTTTCTTCGAAAATCAGTTACCATCTCCTTCGTCTTACCAACATTCAAATCTAGACAGTTCTTTTTGCACCATGTACAAAAAAGTTCCACCTCTTAAAAATAAATGGATCTGAATTTGACAGGTCTTCTAGGCAGAGTCATCTGAGTACTTTATGACAGGAGTGAGAGAAGAACCAGTACAATCATTTGTGTAAAGAGTACAGGGGAGAGAACGGTGCCTTGAGGTGCACCAGCAAATGTGGTTCTTGCTGATGAATATTTTCCCTCAAAGCGTATGCACTGTAACCTGTTGACTTAAAAGTTCACAGTCCATAAACTCAATTGTGCGTGCGTTAGTGTGTGTGTGTGTGTGTGTGTGTGTGTGTGTGTGTGTGTGTGTGTGTGCGTAGATGCTGAGAAGATCTCAAAAAGTGAAATGTGGATTATGAAAAAAAATAACTAAAAGTAAATAAATGAATAAATAGATATAATCTTACGAGATCCAAGGAAAGGTTGTTCTGCACAATTCTTAGCCACTGACAATGCTTGGGTTATTGAACAGCAGAGCTGACCACTCAGACTGTTCCGTATCTTTTGATCTCCCTTGCATCCTTAAATGGATCCTCAAGCATAGGCTCATTTCGAACCCTTGGCGGTCGGAACACCACAGAATTATGGACTGTGGTGTGTCTCTATCTGACGCCAAGAGCACAGACACAATCAGCCGTGTCTCCCTGATGATCCGATCCAGCGGACGAAAGGCCTCGGAGCAGGCGACACATATAGATCTGTCTTCGGGAGGGATTGCGATAGTTTCTTCATGCAGCTAGTGAGGGGTTTTCATATTTATGATATACATTTTCCCATTTATTTCATCTTCAATTTTTTTTTTCCCTCTCAATTTCTAATCTTTGCCAAATCATTACTATAATGATGGAAGAATTGTTAACCTGCACTTGTTTTTTCCCCCACTACTTAATTGTTCAGCATTATACTGTTTGGTCAATCAGTGGGTGATTGCATCTCTTACGAGATCCAGGAAAGGTTGTTCTGCACAATTCTTAGCCACTGACAATGCTTGGGTTATTGAACAGCAGAGCTGACCACTCAGACTGTTCCGTATCTTTTGATCTCCCTTGCATCCTTAAATGGATCCTCAAGCATAGGCTCAAAGATTGTCCCTTACATTTTATACTGTTTGCGTAATGTTTTTAGTTTTTCAACAACTTTTTTTCCTCTCCCAAACTTTCGTTTTGTTTCATTCTATTACCTTTGCTGGCTGCTTTGGGGGTGCTGTTGCATTCTTTTTCGAACCCCTGGCAGTCGGAACACCACAGAATTATGGACTGTGGTGTGTCTCTATCTGACGCCAAGAACACAGACACAATCAGCCGTGTCTCCCTGATGAGTCCGATCCAGCGGACGAAAGGCCTCGGAGCAGGTGACACATATAGATCTGTTTCATATTTATGATATACATTTCCCATTTATTTCATCTTCATTTTTTTTTTTCCCTCTCAATTTCTAATCTTTGCCAAATCATTACTATAATGATGGAAGAATTGTTAACCTGCACTTGTTTTCCCCCTCTATTTAATTGTTCAGCATTATACTGTTTGCTCAATCAGTGGGTGATTGCATCTCTTACGAGATCCAAGGAAAGGTTGTTCTGCACAATTCTTAGCCACTGACAATGCTTGGGTTATTGAACAGCAGAGCTGACCACTCAGACTGTTCCGTATCTTTTGATCTCCCTTGCATCCTTAATGGATCCTCAAGCATAGGCTCAAAGATTGTCCCTTACATTTTATACTGTTTGCGTAATGTTTTTAGTTTTCAACATAACAACTTTTTTCCTCTCCAAACTTTCGTTTTGTTTCATTCTATTACCTTTCGCTGGCTGCTTTGGGGGGTGCTGTTGCATCTTTTTTTCGAACCCTTGGCAGTCGGAACACCACAGAATTATGGACTGTGTGTGTCTATCTGACGCCAAGAGCACAGACACAATCAGCCGTGTCTCCCTGATGAGTCCGATCCAGCGGACGAAAGGCCTCGGAGCAGGCGACACATATAGATCTGTCTTCGGGAGGGATTGCGATAGTTTCTTCATGCAGCTAGTGAAGGGGTTTTCATATTTATGATATACATTTTCCCATTTATTTCATCTTCAATTTTTTTTTTTTCCCTCTCAATTTCTAATCTTTGCCAAATCATTACTATAATGATGGAAGAATTGTTAACCTGCACTCCGAGCCTCTCCCCTACTGTCCCCGGAGGCTCTGAAGGCTCACCAGCGACGTGTGATGGCGGAGCATTCAAGGCTCTGTCCCCCGACCTGCTGCTGGCCAAGTTCGTGGAGCTGTACACCACAGACTTTGCTCTCTTCGGCTACCAGGCCAGGCCCCCGAGACATCTTTGGCGCCTGACTGACGTTTGGAGGGCAAG
>JADBJO010004073.1:2500-5000 GCA_016801955.1 Conus betulinus | reverse complement strand
AGTGGGTGTGTGTGTATGTGAATTGGAAAAGTCGTGCATGCATCCATAATTTCTGTGTGAGAGTCAGACTCAGACACCCGCAGACACGACCCATTCTATCCGTAACAGTGTCAGTGTCTGTCATGTGTCGGTGTCTGTCCTGTGTTGCCCCTGTGTCGGTGTCCGTCCTGTATTGCTCCTGTGTCGGTGTCTGTCCTGTATTGCTCCTGTGTCGGTGTCTGTCATGTGTTGGTGTCTGTCGTGTGTCTGTCTATCCTGTGTCAGCGTCTGTCATGTGTCGGTGTCTGTCATGTGTTGGTGTCTGTTGTGTGTCTGTCTATCCTGTGTCAGTGTCTGTCATGTGTCGGTGTCTGTCCTGTGTTGCTCCTGTGTCGGTGTCTGTCATGTGTTGCTCCTGTGTCGGTGTCTGTCATGTGTCGGTGTCTGTCAAATGTTGGTGTCTGTCATGTGTTGTATCTGTCCTGTGTCATATGTCAGTGTCTGTAATGTGTCGGTGTTTGTCATGTGTCGGTGTCGTGTGTGTTATATGTTGGTGTCTGTCATGTGTAGGTGTTTTGTCATGTGTCAGTGTCCGTCATGTGGCGGTGTATGTCCTGTGTCGATGTGTCATGTGGCGGTGTCTGTCCTGTGTCAGTGTCTGTCATGTGGTGCTGTCTGTTATGTGGTGGTGTCTGTCTTGTGTCAACGTCTGTCATGTGGTGCTGTCTGTTATGTGGTGATGTCTGTCTTGTGTTAGTGTCTGTCCTGTGGCGGTGTCTGTCATGTGGGCGGTGTCTGTCCTGTGGCGGTGTCTGTCCTGTGTCAGTGTCTGTCCTGTGTCGGTGTCTATCATGTGTCGGTGTCTGTCCTGTGGCGGTGTTTCTCATGTGGCAGTGTCTGTCCTGTGTCGGTGTCTGTCATGTGTCGGTGTCTGTCATGTGGCGGTGTCTGTCATGTGGCAGTGTCTGTCCTGTGTCGGTGTCTGTCATGTGGCGGTGTCTGTCATGTGTCAGTGTCTGTCATGTGTCAGTGTCTGTCATGTGTCGATGTCTGTCATGTGTCAGTGTCTGTCATGTGTCAGTGTCTGTCATGTGGCAGTGTCTGTCCTGTGGCGGTGTCTGTCTGTGGCAGTGTTTGATATGTGGTGGTGTCTCTCATGTGGGCGGTGTCTGTCATGTGTCAGTGTCTGTCATGTATCGGTGTCTGTCCTGTGGCAGTGTCTGTCATGTGTCAGTGTCTGTCATGTATCGGTGTCTGTCTTGTGTCAGCGTCTGTCCTGTGGTGGTGTCTGTCATGTGTCGGTGTCTGTCCTGTGGCAGTGTCTGTCATGTGGCGGTGTCTGTCATGTGGTGGTGTCTGTCATGTGGCGGGGTGTCTGTCATGTGGTGGTGTCTGTCATGTGTGGGTGTCTGTCATGTGGCGGTGTCTGTCATGTATCGGTGTCTGTCTGTCATGTGTCGGTGTCTGTCATGTGGCGGTGTCTGTCATGTGTCGGTGTCTGTCCTGTGTCGGTGTCTGTAATGTGACTTTTGTCGGTGTCTGTCATGTGGTGGTTTCTGTCCTGTGGCGGTGTCTGTCCCGTGGCGGTGTCTGTCATGTGTGGGTGTCTGTCATGTGACGGTGTCTGTCCTGTGTCAGTGTCTGTCATGTGTCAGTGTCTGTCATGTGTCACTGTCATGTGTCGGTGTCTGTCATGTGTCAGTGTCTGTCATGCGTCGGTGTCTGTCCTGTGGCGGTGTCTGTCCTGTGGTGGTATCTGTCCTGTGTCGGTGTCTGTCCTGTGGCGGTTTCTGTCCTTTGGCGGTGTCTGTTGTGAGGCAGTGTTTGATATGTGGCGGTGTCTGTCCCGTGGCGGTGTATGCCGTGTGGCGGTGTCTCTCATGTGGCGGTGTCTGTCATGTGTCAGTGTCTGTCATGTGTTGGTGTCTTTCCTGTGTCAGTGTCTGTCCTGTGGTGGTGTCTGTCATGTGTCGGTGTCTGTCATGTGTCAGTGTCTGTCCTGTGGCGGTGTCTGTCCTGTGTCTCTCTTTTGTCGGTGTCTGTCCTGTGGCGGTGTCTGTCCTGTGGCGGTGTCTGTCATGTGTCAGTGTCTGTCCTGTGTCGGTGACTGTCATGTGTCGGTGTCTGTCGTGTGTCAGTGTCTGTCCTGTGTCAGTGTCTGTCATGTGGCGGTGTCTGTCCTGTGGCGGTGTCTGTCCTGTCTGTCATGTGGCGGTGTCTGTCCTGTGGCGGTGTCCGTCGTGTGGCCGCATAGTACCTGTTCTGGAAGTCTGCCAAGGAAGCCGGGGCCGACAAAATGTCACGAAGAAATAATGCCCGTGATGGGAGTGGATCCCACCGTAACCTGGTCTCCCACTCGCACGCTGGCGATGCCACACATCACTGCAATGCGGGGACTAATAGTAGTAGTAGCAATAGCAGTAGCGGTGATGGTCTTCTTGTTGCTATGATCATTACCCATGTTAGAGGCAGACATGCAGAGCTATACTTCTGAATGGGTCAACAGCCCTCACGCCGCATA
>JADBJO010004072.1:210000-213986 GCA_016801955.1 Conus betulinus | reverse complement strand
ATCAAAAAATCAAAAATCAAAAAAAAAAACAAAAAAAAAAAAAAAAAAAAAAAAAAAAAAAAAAAAAAAAAAAAAAAAAAAAAAAAAAAAAAAAAAAAACAAAAAAAAAAAAAAAAAAAAAAAAAAAAAAAAAAAAAAAAAAAAAAAAAAAAAAAAAAAAAAAAAAAAAAAAAAAAAAAAAAAAAAAAAAAAAAAAAAAAAAAAAAAAACAACAAAAAAACAAACAAAAAACAAAAAAAAAAAAAAAAAAAAAAAAAAAAAAAAAAAAAAAAAAAAAAAAAAAAAAAAAAAAAAAAAAAAAAAAAAAAAAAAAAAAAAAAAAAAAAAAAAAAAAAAAAAAAAAAAAAAAAAAAAAAAAAAAAAAAAAAAAAAAAAAAAAAAAAAAAAAAATCAACAAAAAAAAAAAAAAAAAAAAAAAAAAAAAAAAAAAAAAAAAAAAAAAAAAAAAAAAAAAAAAAAAAAAAAAAAAAAAAAAAAAAAAAAAAAAAAAAAAAAAAAAAAAAAAAAAAAAAAAAAAAAAAAAAAAAAAAAAAAAAAAAAAAAAAAAAAAAAAAAAAAAAAAAAAAAAAAAAAAAAAAAAAAAAAAAAAAAAAAAAAAAAAAAAAAAAAAAAAAAAAAAAAAAAAAAAAAAAAAAAACAAAAAAAAAAAAAAAAAAAAAAAAAAAAAAAAAAAAAAAAAAAAAAACAAAAAAAAAAAAAAAAAAAAAAAAAAAAAAAAAAAAAAAAAAAAAAAAAAAAAAAAAAAAAAAAAAATCAAAAAAAAAAAAAAAAAAAAAAAAAAAAAAAAAAAAAAAAAAAAAAAAAAAAAAAAAAAAAAAAAAAAAAAAAAAAAAAAAAAAAAAAAAAAAAAAAAAAAAAAAAAAAAAAAAAAAAAAAAAAAAAAAAAAAAAAAAAAAAAAAAAAAAAAAAAAAAAAAAAAAAAAAAAAAAAAAAAAAAAAAAAAAAAAAAAAAAAAAAAAAAAAAAAAAAAAAAAAAAAAAAAAAAAAAAAAAAAAAAAAAAAAAAAAAAAAAAAAAAAAAAAAAAAAAAAAAAAAAAAAAAAAAAAAAAAAAAAAAAAAAAAAAAAAAAAAAAACAAAAAAAAAAAAAAAAAAAAAAAAAAAAAAAAAAAAAAAAAAAAAAAAAAAAAACAAAAAAAAAAAAAAAAAAAAAAAAAAAAAAAAACAAAACAAAAAAAAAAAAAAAAAAAAAAAAAAAAAAAAAAAAAAAAAAAAAAAAAAAAAAAAAAAAAAAAAAAAAAAAAAAAAAAAAAAAAAAAAAAAAAAAAAAAAAAAAAAAAAAAAAAAAAAAAAAAAAAAAAAAAAAAAAAAAAAAAAAAAAAAAAAAAAAAAAAAAAAAAAAAAAAAAAAAAAAAAAAAAAAAAAAAAAAAAACAAAAAAAAAAAAAAAAAAAAAAAAAAAAAAAAAAAAAAAAAAAAAAAAAAAAAAAAAAAAAAAAAAAAAAAAAAAAAAAAAAAAAAAAAAAAAAAAAAAAAAAAAAAAAAAAAAAAAAAAAAAAAAAAAAAAAAAAAAAAAAAAAAAAAAAAAAAACAAAAAAAAAAAAAAAAAAAAAAAAAAAAAAAAACAAAAAAACAAAAAAAAAAAAAAAAAAAAAAAAAAAAAAAAAAAAAAAAAAACAAAAAAAAAAAAAACAAAAAAACAAAAAAAAAAAAAAAAAAAAAAAAAAAAAAAAAAAAAAAAAAAAAAAAAAAAAAAAAAAAAAAAAAAAAAAAAAAAAAAAAAAAAAAAAAAAAAAAAAAAAAAAAAAAAAAAAAAAAAAAAAAAAAAAAAAAAAAAAAAAAAAAAAAAAAAAAAAAAAAAAAAAAAAAAAAAAAAAAAAAAAAAAAAAAAAAAAAAAAAAAAAAAAAAAAAAAAAAAAAAAAAAAAAAAAAAAAAAAAAAAAAAAAAAAAAAAAAAAAAAAAAAAAAAAAAACAAAAAAAAAAAAAAAAAAAAAAAAAAAAAAAAAAAAAAAAAAAAAAAAAAAAAAAAAAAAAAAAAAAAAAAAAAAAAAAAAAAAAAAAAAAAAAAAAAAAAAAAAAAAAAAAAAAAAAAAAAAAAAAAAACAAAAAAAAAATCAAAAAAAAAAAAAAAAAAAAACAAAAAAAAAAAAAAAAAAAAAAAAAAAAAAAAAAAAAAAAAAAAAAAAAAAAAAAAAAAAAAAAAAAAAAAAAAAAAAAAAAAAAAAACAAAAAAAAAAAAAAAAAAAAAAAAAAAAAAAAAAAAAAAAAAAAAAAAAAAAAAAAAAAAAAAAAAAAAAAAAAAAAAAAAAAAAAAAAAAAAAAAAAAAAAAAAAAAAAAAAAAAAAAAAAAAAAAAAAAAAAAAAAAAAAAAAAAAAAAAAAAAAAACAAAAAAAAAAAAAAAAAAAAAAAAAAAAAAAAAAACAAAAAAAAAAAAAAAAAAAAAAAAAAAAAAAAAAAAAAAAAAAAAAAAAAAAAAAAAAAAAAAAAAAAAAAAAAAAAAAAAAAAAAAAAAAAAAAAAAAAAAAAACAAAAAAAAAAAAAAAAAAAAAAAAAAAAAAAAAAAAAAAAAAAAAAAAAAAAAAAAAAAAAAAAAAAAAAAAAAAAAAAAAAAAAAAAAAAAAAAAACAAAAAAAAAAAAAAAAAAAAAAAAAAAAAAAAACAAAAAAAAAAAAAAAAAAAAAAAAAAAAAAAAAAAAAAAAAAAAAAAAAAAAAAAAAAAAAAAAAAAAAAAAAAAAAAAAAAAAAAAAAAAAAAAAAAAAAAAAAAAAAAAAAAAAAAAAAAAAAAAAAAAAAAAAAAAAAAAAAAAAAAAAAAAAAAAAAAAAAAAAAAAAAAAAAAAAAAAAAAAAAAAAAAAAAAAAAAAAAAAAAAAAAAAAAAAAAAAAAAAAAAAAAAAAAAAAAAAAAAAAAAAAAAAAAAAAAAAAAAAAAAAAAAAAAAAAAAAAAAAAAAAAAAAAAAAAAAAAAAAAAAAAAAAAAAAAAAAAAAAAAAAAAAAAAAAAAAAAAAATCAAAAAAAAAAAAAAAAAAAAAAAAAAAAAAAAAAAAAAAAAAAAAAAAAAAAAAAAAAAAAAAAAAAAAAAAAAAAAAAAAAAAAAAAAAAAAAAAAAAAAAAAAAAAAAAAAAAAAACAATCAAAAAAAAAAAAAAAAAAAAAAAAAAAAAAAAAAAAAAAAAAAAAAAAAAAAAAAAAAAAAAAAAAAAAAAAAAAAAAAAAAAAAAAAAAAAAAAAAAAAAAAAAAAAAAAAAAAAAAAAAAAAAAAAAAAAAAAAAAAAAAAAAAAAAAAAAACAAAAAAAAAAAAAAAAAAAAAAAAAAAAAAAAAAAAAAAAAAAAAAAAAAAAAAAAAAAAAAAAAAAAAAAAAAAAAAAAAAAAAAAAAAAAAAAAAAAAAAAAAAAAAAAAAAAAAAAAAAAAAAAAAAAAAAAAAAAAAAAAAAAAAAAAAAAAAAAAAAAAAAAAAAAAAAAAAAAAAAAAAAAAAAAAAAAAAAAAAAAAAAAAAAAAAAAAAAAAAAAAAAAAAAAAAAAAAAAAAAAAAAAAAAAAAAAAAAAAAAAAAAAAAAAAAAAAAAAAAAAAAAAAAAAAAAAAAAAAAAAAAAAAAAAAAAAAAAAAAAAAAAACAAAAAAAAAAAAAAAAAAAAAAAAAAAAAAAAAAAAAAAAAAAAAAAAAAAAAAAAAAAAAAAAAAAAAAAAAAAAAAAAAAAAAAAAAAAAAAAAAAAAAAAAAAAAAACAAAAAAAAAAAAAAAAAAAAAAAAAAAAACAAAAAAAAAAAAAAAAAAAAAAAAAAAAAAAAAAAAAAAAAAAAAAAAAAAAAAAAAAAAAAAAAAAAAAAAAAAAAAACAAAAAAAAAAAAAAAAAAAAAAAAAAAAAAAAAAAAAAAAAAAAAAAAAAAAAAAAAAAAAAAAAAAAAAAAAAAAAAAAAAAAAAAAAAAAAAAAAAAAAAAAAAAAAAAAAAAAAAAAAAAAAAAAAAAAAAAAAAAAAAAAAAAAAAAAAAAAAAAAAAAAAAAAAAAAAAAAAAAAAAAAAAAAAAAAAAAAAAAAAAAAAAAAAAA
>JADBJO010004072.1:145000-200000 GCA_016801955.1 Conus betulinus | reverse complement strand
GATGCAAATTTCTTTAATCACAATTTTTGCCATGGAGATCAATCTTTTTCTGGAAAAATATGTGTACACAGGCACTAAACACCTTGATGAAAATGGTTGAGCAGCAAAGTAATAATCATACCATCCAGTGACAGTTACAACAGTAAACATGAAGCCTTGAATCTCTGCCTCCAGAAAATGACAGGTATTTTTGTTCATTAATCCTTTTGATCCTTGTTTGAGATGAATACAATATGTACAAGTACATACATAAAAAAAAAACAAACTGACAGACAGGCTGGTGAGAGAGACAGACAGACAAAAAGAATGAAAGAAATGGTGAAAAGAAAAGTTTCAAAACGAGGCGACTGAGGGCGGAAAATGAAATGAATTTTAAAAAGGAAGGCTATTAGTTCCACCAGATGAGACAAACAGAGATCACAGAACAAAACACAAGGCATTTTGACCTCTTGGGTCTTCTTCAGGCAAAAACAAACAACATTTAGGACAATGAAAACGAAGAACGAGCAACCACTTTATCTTCTCATATTAGGCGCAAAATGGGTGTTGGATGAAAACGAAGCAGTTGAGAAGGGGACCATGGAAAAGAAAGTAAAGAAGAACAACAACAGCAACGAAAAAAAAAAAAAAAAAGAAAAGAAAAATGACATTAGGGAAAGGTACAATAATCTAACAACAACAGCAACGAAAAAAAAAAAAAGAAAGAAAAAAAAAAAAGAAAAATGACACAAGGGAAAGGTACAATAATCTCAACAACACACAAAAACTCCATTATGATCCATTTGAAATGCGCTGAATGTAACGGCAGCAATTTCCTCCAACGGCACAGTTTTCATGACAGTAGATTTCCTGCCAAACACTTTAAATGATCAAGCTGCAAAGTGAGGTGACTGCAGGCAGAAATCTAACAGATTTTACATTAATTAATAGTGAACCGCCAAGAAAACATAGACAAATGAATCACAAGACAAAACATGATGCGTTTCAACCTCTTAGGTTTTCTTCAGGCAAGAAACTAGGACAATGAAAATGAACGAGCAATCACTTATCTTCATTCACTTCAGCGCAAAATGGGCATTTGTATCTTGCCTGAAGAAGACCTAAAAGGTTGAAACACATTGTGTTTTGTCTTGTGATTCGTTTGTCTAGGTTTTCTTGGTGGTTCACTATTTATTACATTTAAAATTTGTTTAAACATTAAATTTAAATTTAAAGAAACAGAAAAAGCCTTTCTTTTCTTGTCTCCAAGCACTAAACCACTTTGAGAATTTCTCAAGCCTATAAAGGCCGAGTGTGAAAAAGGTATAAAAAAAAATTTCACATGTATGTTAGTTTGATATTTGAGAAAAAGCCTAAGCACACCAGCCACAAATTACATTACACTAACAAAAAGCAACAACCAAAAAACCAAAACCGAAACCAATCTTCACCTATTTCAGCCTGAAGTCCCTTGTTTGAGATACATGTCATTGTTTGTATAAATTTGTTAGACTGAAATCTGGCACAAAAGGCACTTTGACACGTCAAGAGGAACAGAAAAAAAAGCGCGCGCGCACACACACACACACACAGGAACAGAAAAAGAAGTCCACACCCACACACACACACACACACACACACACACACACACACACACACACACATTCACTACAACAAAGTGCAGCATTCTTGGCTTGTAAGCCCATGTGCATGTACACATTTCTGAAACACAACATTCTGGGTCAGCAACAGACGTAAGGCACACACCGGCTTGAACAGTCTGGTTTTGTATGTCAGAATTACACCATTATCCATCAATGAGAATACAGACAAAGTATCGGAGTTCGATAGGTACAAACTGAAAACAAACAAAAAAAAACTACACATTATGGCTCCATGCATAGTTTTCATGAGCATAAACTGAGCACAAGTCAGAATTACAAATCTCATCACAAATCTGGGTACAAAAATAGGATTTACTTACCTATAAACTGAACACACTGGGCTCAAGAGTGTACAAAAACTCCTGGATCACAGGATGGCAATAATAATGCTTTTGGCTTTATCAATGCAACTTTCTGTATGGTAAAATGTCTGCAACATTGCATACTAACGCTTTTGGGGTTTACCAATGCAACTTTCTGTATTGTAAAACGTCTGCAGCACTGCATAACACTGCTTTCAGCTTTACTAAGGCAACTTTCTGTACAAAAAAAAAAACAAAACTTCTTGTTCTGTCGCATTGCACAGTAATGCTTTCAACTATTATTAATGCAACTCTCAGTATGCCACCAAACTGGTTTTGCTGCATTGTACAATAATGCCTCTGGCTTTAATTCTCTGTATTGCAAACTTGCTGCCACAGATAACATGATGCATTAAACCTTATATTGCAATAGGAGTACTGAATCAAAACATTAAATGTCAATGCAGCAGTTATGAAGTTATTCCACTAACTGGATGAAGGCTTGGACTTGTCTGCGAGAATGTCGGCTAAGAGACCACTCTCGTTTTGCTCTGCAATGCCTCTGTCAATTTTTTTTTTTTTTTTTTCACGCTCCCTGTCTGGCTGAGAATACTCGCCATGTCAAAGTTCATCAGAAATTTGGTGGCTACAACAGACCGTCTGCCACATACAGTCCACAGCATACTGCTGCATCTGTTAGCTTTCATCCTATGGATCAGCGCTGAGCAAAACATTCCTCACTTTTCAATTCATAAAACATATAAAATCTAGTAAATTACTTAACTGTCCATTTTGCCACTCAAGACACTTTTTGTCTCCCCATTCGTGCTCTCACTTACACACACAAAAAAAAAGCACCAAAAGGGTGAGAGAATGATGAACACACTGGCGCCAACTGGAAATCCACTAACAGACTGTGAATAGTGAACAAAGTGGAATTCCTGGGTGACCATAGGAGGAAATTTTCCACAGAGCATGGCATGAAGATCCATGGAAGGACAAAACGCTGTTTGACGATTCCAATGAATGAACAGCAGCTGCCTTTGCAGGCAAGAAAACCATGGCCAGGATTCAAACCACAGGCAAGGAATCTGTGCAGGGAAATCGGATGGCAAATGCCAGACGCTACACTTGCCATCTGCAAGCGCAAGGAGGAAAGGGAGAGAAATTAGATGATGAAGTAGTCCACAGACTGGATGCTCAGGTGGGAAAAAGGACACTGAAACACTGGTCACATTTAGAGACGCTGTGTAAGAAGCCTGAAGGGATTCCTATGGCATGAAACAACCAAGAGTGTGGCATGCAACAACCACAAGTAAAAGGACACCTCAAATCCAGAAGCCAGCAAGAGATGGGTCCCATCTGAAAAGGAAAGACGAATGTCAAGAAACAGATGAAGGTGGCCTCTGCAGCCAAAATGAAAGGATGAAGAGGCTCTCAGGAAAGCAGACTCAGCAAGAAGAAGGGGAGACAAAATAAGGGGAAAAAAACCTAGATTACTTTTTGAGACACCCTTTCCAATTCTCCAGGAAACTATTCAAACAGCACAATAAGGGACATTCACAGTGGACAAAGAAACTCTTGAGCAGCAACTCAGGAAAAACATTTTTCTGACTTCAGCATGAATCACCATTTGAAATCCAAAGCTTGGAGCGGTCTGAAGTGCGAGAGACAAATTCAATGACCAACCACCAATTCTGGATGAAGTAAAGACAGTAGTTCAGAAAGCTAGAACTAAATTTCCACCTGCATCCATTGGAACATCCTACCACTTTTGAATGTTGTGGGGAAGATCTCTGCCATGGCAGCCTGGCTGACTAAACATCTCAGAGAAAATAAGTACTCAGATTTGTCAGTCCAGAAAGCAGTCATACTGGTTGTAGTGTATTGTATGTCTGTAGTAAAGACATTTTAGTTAGAGAGTAAAGTCAGAGAATGAGAGTGAGAGTTGGAGAGTGAAGGGAAAGTATGTAGAAGCGGGAACGGAATAAATGCATGTTTGAACTTAGAGTTTGGTATCGTGCTGTGAGTGTGCCTGGGAGCATGTGCTAGAGTCGTACTCCATAAGAAGAGGCGATTCTACAACTGGCGACGAGGAGAAAAAGCAGAAGAAGAAGTGAGCGCTGATCTTCAAATCATCGATTCAACTGAAAAACTTATGTGCCGGTGCCAGAGAAGTCTGCAAGTGCAATGGCGGACATTCCATGTGTGTCAAAGTTTGTGCCAGAGGGTGAACCGAGCCAAGTTGCAGGAAGGTGGAAAGAAATGGTTGAGAGGCTTCGAAGTTTATGTGACAGCAAGAGGACAGATGCAGGAGGGGCAGAAAAGAGCTCTACTGCTACATTGTGCCGGGTCCAAGGTACAGGACATTTTTGATACGTTTTCTGATGAGCAGAAGGGAACGACATTCCAGCATGCGATGGACGCTCTATCAAATTATTTCACCCCTCAACAGACCCTCTCTTGAGCGTCATGTGTTTCGCCAACTCAGGATGAAAGAGGGTGAAACAACATTGCAGTTTGTAACGAGACTGCGTCAACAACAGGCCCAGCATTGTGATTTTCATGACCCAGACCAACAAATCAGGGACCACGTCATTGATCAACAAGGGACAGATGTTTAAGAGGCAAGTTGTTGGAAAAAGGGGCTCTCACCCTGACCCAACTCCTTGACACTGCCCGTGCACATGGGGCTGCAGCATCGCAAGTCAGCGCCATGGAGCAGTCTGCCAGTCACGTGACCAGAGACGACGTCTGATTGGTCGGTGCTGTGGATAGCAGACGATCGACAGACGCGCGCAGCAGTTTAAAAGGGGCTACACAGACCACGCCAGCCAGGCAGTGGGGCCCAAACAGGGTTCACATGCTTCCGTTGTGGAAAAACTGGCCACTTGGCAAAAGACAAGAACTGTCCCGTCAAAGGAAAGAAGTGCAACAAGTGCAACAAACTTGGTCATTTTGCATCTGTGTGCAAGTCAAAGACTGTGGGAAGAAAAAACGGATGACTGAATTTTTTGCACGAGACTGAGAGTGAGGATGAAGAGCAGATGAGTGCACGTCTTGTGTCGGATGTGTCTAACTTTTCTTTTTTTGCAGCTGTGGGGAACAGGAAGAAATTAGACATGATTGACATTGTTGTGGGAGGGGTGGAAATATCTGCGTGCACTGACTCTGGGGCAAGTGCCCACATCATAGACAAGGACATGTGGGAAAGGATGAAAGGCAGGAACATCGCATGCAGTTCTCATGATTGTTCAAATGATTGTTCAGGAAGTGATTCAACTTTGTACATTAAATATTCAGATGACTCAGCACTGTGTGGATCTTTCCAACTCTGATTCTGTTTACTTCAAGGAGGTTCAAAGATTTGTTGACTAGTGCGATCATAACTATCTTGATCTGAATGTAACAAAAACGAAAGAAATGTTGACTGATTTTAGAAAGAATCCAAAAGCTGTACCACCACTTTTTATCAAAGGTGCTGAAGTAGAACGTGTTGAATCATACAAATATTTAGGAACTTTTATAGATAATAAGCTGAATTTTAAATCCCATGTTGAGTTGTCCACAAAAAAAATGTCAAACCAGATTATATTGTCTTCGCAAGCTGCGATCATTTCATGTGAATACTGACATTCTTCGGACATTTTATTTCATGCTTCTTGGAATCTGTTCTAACTTTCTCATTTATGTGTTGGTATGGTGGGTTGACTGTGAAGAGCAGAAATGTGCTTGAGAAAGTGGTGAACGTGGGAGGAAAAATCGTTGGTGAGAGACAAAAAAGTCTGAGTGAGCTATACAGGTGCCGTGTTGTTTTGTAAAGCGAAGAAGATTACGTGTGACCAGACCCACGTTCTTGCAAATCAGTATGACCTTCTTCAGTCAGGACGAAGATATCGATCGGTTAAATGCAGAAGTGTCAGATTTAAACAAAGTTTATTCCCCTGTCCATTGATTTCATGAACCGAGAAGATGTTTAACTGAAATCCAAATTCCTCTATATGAATGTATGTCATATGTGAGAAAATGGGTAATGTGGCTAATGTGTGACCACAAATTAATTTCTCAAATTGAGATAATAAAGTTTACTTGACTTGACAAAACGGGAAAGTGTTTGTTTGCATATGGGTCTTCGAGGCCGTTGAAAGTACTCGGTACTTTCGAAGCTCAGGTGGATCTGTCAGCACAGCCAAACAAAAATAAGCACGGCGCTGAGTTCGTTGTAATCGACGGAAAAGGGATTTCTTTGTTGGGCAGGGAAAACGGCAAAAAAATTGGGTGTTTTGAAAGTGGGCTTACCTACATTGGTGCATGACGTAGGCGCTGTGCAGACAGAGAAACCTGAGTTGAAATGCAAGAGCCTGTATGATAGTTTGGGGAAACTGAAGAATCACACAGTGAAATTGCGTGTGAAATCGGGTGTTAAGCCTGTCATTCAGGCAGCACGCCGGATTCCGTTCAGTCTGCAGAAAAAAGTCGAAAAGAAAATTGAAGAGCTGGAAAAGCTCGACGTTACTGAAAAAGCAGAAGGGCCGACATCGGGTCTGGCCCATGCTCACAGCCAGTTGCTTTGTCAGAACACTATTCAGTTCAGTGTTTTTTATTGACTTTATCCGATTGATTGTTTTTCCATTCACTATGACGTCACCACCAAGCACTTTACGTACTCGACCTTGCCGTACATTTACCACAGATCAAGTGCTGGGAATATTGAATAGACAGTTGGTTGTTCCTAATACAGATGAAGAAGACCCAGACAGCCACAAGTAAAGAACGATAGTGAGGGCTTGACCGAATTATTCCAACGTGAAGCGTTGGACTGTTGCCAACTTGTTATGAGAGGCTGATAAGACGCCCACTTACTACCCTACCGCGTGTGCCCCAGTGTTTTTGCGTTGAGCCAGCCAGCACTGACTGACTGTTCACTAACTCTATGTGAGGGAGCCAAACTAAGACTTTAGGCAACGAACTTCACACACACGCTGTGGGCCCACTCTCGCTGGTCGAGGTTGAAGGGGGCGTGGCCAACTGACACGTGAGAGGCGAGTATCACAGACGTGTTTCCAGTGGGTGTACAGCTGATTATATAGATCAACTGAATGGCAAGGGTTCAGAGACCAACAGGCACATGAATGACTTTGTGTTCATAAAAAAAATATATATATATATTACTGTTGAGAGTGAAAGGGACGTGTGTGTGTGTGTGTGTGTGTGTGTGTGTGTGTGTGTGTGTGTGTGTGTGTGTGTGTGTGTGTGTGTGTGTGTGTGTGTGTGTGTGTGTGTGTGTTCCCCTTTTTCTTTCTTACATGTGTACATGTTAGGCATACCAGTTAGGCATGTGTGTGTGTGTGTGTGTGTGTGTGTGTGTGTGTGTGTGTGTCCCTGCTATTGGAGTAGTTGTATTTGTGGCTGTTTCATGCACTTTTCTGTTGGAAATACCATACTTTCTTTCTGTCTTCAGTTGTGAGTGGAGTATTTTTCCTCCATTGTTGAGAGAGTTTGTTGGCATTCTTTCTTTATTTTTTTTTACGCTTAGAAGAAACATAACATTCTTTTTTTTTTTTGCATTTTTTTTTTTTGCACTTGAAATCACTAAAAAATTGAAATTGTTGTTGACTTACCATTACTAACATGTTACGATATAATAAAAGTACAGTGTATCTCCTCCATTTTACAAAAAATAGCATGAGAATTGGTTGTTTAGTTCCAGAGATATCCGCGTTTCACATATGCTGGTATACAATAAGAGCTTTTTTGGAAAAATGGCTGGCGATGGGATTTATGCAAAATAGAATGTCTGGCGGTGAAAGGGTAAGTGATAAGTTTTCTGGGACTAGTTAATTTCAGCGCTTGTTTTATCAAAGATCTCGCGACAAAATCCGAGCCTCTACGAAAATTGACCAAAAAAGATACAGGGTATCAATGGGATAAAGAGCAGCAGAAAGTGTTCAATCAGCTGAAAATGGACCTTTCAAATGCGGACACATTGGCCTTTTTTGATCCAAAAGCTGAAACGCGCGCCATCACTGATGCGAGCCCAGTTGGACTAGGCGCGGTGCTGGTGCAGACAAAGAAAGGAATCTACTACGCGCGAGCAGACGACTCACTAGCGCTGACCGGCGCTACTCACAGACTGAGAAAGAGGCGTTAGCGCTTGTGTGGGCGTGTGAGAGATTTTTCATCAGTATTTGTTTGGCATAGACTTTGTCTTGGAGACAGATCACAAACCTCTTGAATACATTTACTCAAAGAGATCAAAGCCATCTGCACGCATTGAACGTTGGGTCCTTAGGTTACAGAACTACCACTTCACCGTTCAATACAGGCCTGGATCACAGAACATAACTGATCCACTGTCATGTCTTGTCGGCAGTGACGAACACAGAGCACGCACATACGGCGATGGGACTGCCCATAGCTCAGCAGAAGAATACATTTGTTTTGTTGCAAATGCTGCTGTTCCATCTGCCATGACACTGCGGGAAATTGAAAGCGTAGCAGATACAGACCCGGAGAGGACTGCGTTGAGGCAGTGTATCCAAACTGACAACTGGAATGACTGTCCAAACCAAACCTTCAAAGTGCTGAGAGCAGAGTTGTCATGTTGGGGAAAGATTGCTCTTAGAGGGAACAGAATTGTTGTGCCAAGCAAACTGAGAAAAAAAGGGTGATACATATCGCCCATGAAGGGCACCAGGGAATAGTGAAAACAAAAGAAAGGTTGAGAACAAAAGTGTGGTGGCCAGGGATGGATAGGGAAACAGAACACATTGTCAGAGCATGTCATGATTGTCAGATTGTTCGCCAACCATCCCCACCTGAACCAGTTAGTGTTAGGAAATTTCCGGAGGGCCCATGACAAGATCTTGCTATTGATCTTCTTGGACCACTCCCAACAGGAGAGACCATACTTGTTGTGGTGGACTACTATAGTCGATTCTTTGAGACTGCAATTCTCAGGGCCACACAAACCAAGCACATTGTGCAAGCAATGGAGGGAATGTTTACAACACATGGTTTGCCAATGTCTGTAATGTCAGACAATGGACCACAGTTTGTTTCAGAAGAGTTTGAAGCATTCATGCAGACAAACAACACTGAACACAGGCACACAACACCGCTTTGGCCGCAAGCCAATGGCGAAGTTGAACGTCAGAATAGAACACTTTTGAAGGTTCAAAAATAGCACATGCACAAGGGAAAGACTGGAAAAAGGAGCTGAATGCATTCCTACTGTCATACCGCAGCACACCGCATCAAACCACTGGCATCAGTCCTGCTGAACTGTTGTTCAAGCGGAAGATTCGAACCAAATTGCCTGAGGTAGATTCGAACATACGAGCCTTGCTCGATGAAGCGATCAGAGATAGAGATCAGGTGAGAAAAGAACAGAGGAAAGAATATGCAGACACGACGCCCCATGCGCAGAACTTGGAAGTCAGTGTAGGTGATGCAGTGTTGGTTCAGCAGTACAGACAGAACAAACTGACCATACAGTTTGATCTAGAACCATACAGAGTGGTGGAAAAGACAAACACACAGGTCACTGTACAATCTCCAGCAGGGGTTAGGTACAGGCGGAACCTTGCGCACACCAAACCCTACATTCGACAGGATGAGGAACAGGACATAAGTCACACACAGGACATAAGTCACACACCCTCCACAGAACAAACCAGCACTGAAGCCAGAAAGTCGGATAACACAAACTCTGAAACCTGAAGCTAGAAGGTCAGGTCGAGTGACCCGCATGCCAGAGAAACTGAATGACTATGTGGTGGGCTAAGTATTATGTATTATGTATTGATTATAATGTTGTAAATAGAGATTACCTGTTGGTCCATGTTTCAGTCTGAAGGAAGAAAGGGAATGTAATGTATTACTTGTTAATATTAGAGACATTTATGTCGGATATCTAGTCTGAAGGAAGAAAGGGAAGGTAGTGTATTGTATGTTTGTAGTAAAGACATTTTAGTTAGAGAGTAAGGTCAGAGAATGAGAGTGAGAGTTGGAGAGTAAAGGGAAAGTATGTAGAAGCGGGAATGGAATAAATGCATGTTTGAACTTAGAGTTCGGTATCGTGCTGTGAGTGTGCCTGTGAGCATGTGCTAGAGTCGTACTCAGTAAGAAGAGGCGATTCTACACTTGTCTGTGTAGAGCATGCCACTATGATTTGGGAAGTAATCCCAAAGAGCTACGGCAAAGAAGGACCTCAACGCAGTGTGGCTCAGTCTGACGAATGTATATGGCTCACTTCCACACAAGATGATTCAACTGGCACTTGAGATGCACCATGTCCCAAAGAACATTCAAGAAATACTGAGGAAGTATCTCCATGGCTTCTCAAAGAGCTTTTCCACTGAGCAATACACAGCAGACTGGATCAGTCTGGAAGCTGGTGTACCGACAGACGCTGAAATTTCTCCTATTCTGCTTCAGTTGGCAACAAAGGTAATCTTGAAGGCAACAATGAGTGGTAGAGATTCGAAAGACTCTGGGAATGGATACCAAATGCCCAGTCTAAAAGTCTCATTGTAAGACACAACAATCGTTCCTACCATGGAATATGGCACACACAAAGCACTGAAGCAGTCAGACAAGTCAGCTGCTTCATCAAGACTGAGCCCCAAATCAAAGAAACTGTGAAGCCCCTCCCTGTGGAAAGACAAAAGTAACTGAAACAGTCGTGTTCACTGATGCCAGCCAAGCCATTCCAACGGTCACAGGAGAATCAGCGAAGAACCTTGGACACTGGTATGATGACTCCCTGAAAGACAGAAAGAGGGGAACAGAAGTCAAACATATGGCAGGAGAAAAAGCCAGCAAATGACAGACCAGCGTGCCTCCTTGGTAAATACAAGGTCTATGTCTATAGTTCATGCTGATCCTGAAGCTCCTCTACCAACACAGTGGAATCAAATGAGGCCAAAATCAACAAGTACACTTGGAAATGGCTTAGGGTCCCATTTGGCCTCACTGAGGCTGCACTCTACTGCCACCAAGCAAAGCTGAAGCTAGCTGTGAAATCCATCGTTGAGGAATACAAAGTGGACAGTGCAAACTTACTAACCATCCCCGAGGACCCCAGAGACATGGTTATGAGATCGGTTCAAACTAAGCTAAGGGACTGGTGGAAAAAGGAAAATTCACACCGTGGATATGGCGATGGAAAACACTAACATCAGGGAAATAACAGGACACATGTAAACCAACAGACAGGAAAGGAATGAAGTGGCGGTCAAAGGCAAAATGGGATAGCAAAGAGAAACACAGTATTACATGAACTGAAGAAACAAGATGCAATAAGAATCCAGGAGGCAGCCTAGCCAGGCCAACAGGGCCACTGGACTGCATGGGGAAATGCACTCTACACAATTCTCAGCTGGAGTGACACATGGCACTTTTCAGGATCAGCGTCATCCTCAGATCTGTCTATGACCTCCTGTCCTGTTGAAATGGGGGGAAATCAGATGATCCTATGTCTCCACCGTCATGGCAACCAGACAGTGGAGCATGTCCAGAGTTCATTCAAAGCAGCACTAACGAAAGGAAGGGAGGCATGGAAACACAACCAAGCACTTGAAGAGATCATATGAACAGTTACCAATGCCAGGTGAAAACATTATGCCACAAGAGGCTCCAGCATCAAAGTTTCATAAGGCGGGAGGCCACAAATCACGATCCGTTATGGGTGTGACATCCAGAGCAAGAAAGCAGGGTTTACTGAATGGAGTGGATGACTAGAAATGCACAGCAGACCTTCCTGACATCATCAGGAAATGTGGCCTGAGACCGGTAACTATATTCCACTCAGGGTCATCAAAGCAAAGGATTCTGATCTAACTCACTGTGACACATGACAGCAGAATGGAGCAAGCTCACACTAAAAACAGAGAAGAAGGCCACTCTCCCCACGGAGAGAGAGCACGGGGTCTTGCAGGCTCAGCAGCCTATGATGTGAAACGGCTCATGATATCTGGTGAGAGGAGGACCAGAACCCTAAAAGCAATAACAGGGGCAGCCAAAAAGAGTTTCAGGTGGATTTTTAAACACAAAACTCCACTGCCTGTCTATACAGGCAGTGTCCGCAGGAGTATCAGCCTGCATACGCAGAAAGAACGAAAGCAAGCTGGATCTGATCGAGAAGCAGTCAAGCTCTCCCTTGAGTTTCCTCCTACAACACACCTGCATTTTGTTCACGGCCACAAATTCTGTGAATCTGTGCGGGTAGTTCCTCCTTGTCTAGAAATAAGGTCACAGAATAATTTAACGTATGCTTCCTTTAAATTGTACACAATGACATGGCATGTTTTATAGACAGAGGTGGAATGATCTTTTCAATAAAAAAAAATCTTTGAAGATACAGGGCTCTGGTCACCGCCCGCATCGACAATCACACGGATCAACAATCAACAATGCAGAGGCACAGTAAGACAGGTGAGAGTTCCTGCAGTCGACACAAACATCAACAAACAAGTACCATGAAGTGAAAGCACCAGTCCAACAAACAATACTTTAGATATAAGACTGAGCAACGCTGAACACCATCCAAAAATAACTCAGCACCACTGCTGGGTCTCCTCTCACGAGTGGGCTCAACATGACACAGCACTGTCAGTATCCTGGAGTTCTGGTGCCAAGACGGTATTGGAATAGGGCTATGAGTATGGTAGTCAGGACAAGACATGGATTAGGGCTGTATGTAGGTGTGTCTGAATGAGTGATGGATTAAGGCTGTACATAGATAATCCTGGATCAGTGATGAATAAGGGGAGTATGTATGTAAGTATGGATGCAGGATGGAACAAGGGTGCATGCAGAAAAGTCTGGGTGAATGATGGAATAGGGACGTACATAGGTAAGTCTGTATGAGTGACGGAATAGGGGTGTACATAGGTAAGTATGTATGAGTGATGGAATAGGGGTGTACACAGGTAAGTATGTATGAGTGACGGAATAGGGGTGTATATAGGTAAGTTTGTATGAGTGATGGAATAGGGGTGTATGTAGGTAAGACTTGATAACTGATGGAATAGGCATGTGCAGGTAAATAAGGATGGATTAGAGGTGTGTGAAGCAAAGTCTGAAAAAGTGATGGAATAGGGTGTACATATATATAGGAACGTCTGCATGAATAATACAATAGGGATGTGTGTAGGAACCTCTGGATGAGTGATGGAATAGGGGTGTATGAAGAAATGTCTGGATAAGTGATGGAATAGGGGTGTATGTAGAAATGTCTGGATAAGTGATGGAATAGGGGTGTATGTAGAAATGTCTGGATAAGTGATGGAATAGGGGTGTATGATGAAGAAATGTCTGGATAAGTGATGGAATAGGGGTGTATGTAGAAATGTCTGGATAAGTGATGGAATAGGGGTGTATGAAGAAATGTCTGGATAAGTGATGGAATAGGGGTGTATGAAGAAATGTCTGGATAAGTGATGGAATAGGGGTGTATGAAGAAATGTCTGGATAAGCGATGGAATAGGGGTGTATGAAGAAATGTCTGGATAAGCGATGGAATAGGGGTGTATGAAGAAATGTCTGGATAAGTGATGGAATAGGGGTGTATGTAGAAATGTCTGGATAAGCGATGGAATAGGGGTGTATGAAGAAATATCTGGATAAGCGATGGAATAGGGGTGTATGTAGAAATGTCTGGATAAGTGATGGAATAGGGGTGTATGAAGAAATGTCTGGATAAGTGATGGAATAGGGGTGTATGTAGAAATGTCTGGATAAGCGATGGAATAGGGGTGTATGTAGAAATGTCTGGATAAGTGATGGAATAGGGGTGTATGAAGAAATGTCTGGATAAGTGATGGAATAGGGGTGTATGAAGAAATGTCGGGATAAGCGATGGAATAGGGGTGTATGAAGAAGTATCTGGATAAGCGATGGAATAGGGGTGTATGTAGAAATGTCGGGATATAAGTGATGGAATAGGGGTGTATGAAGAAATGTCGGGATAACTGATGGAATAGGGGTGTATGTAGAAATGTCTGGATAAATGATGGAATAGGGGTGTATGAAGAAATGTCTGGATAAGTGATGGAATAGGGATGTATGAAGAAATGTCTGGATAAGCGATGGAATAGGGGTGTATGAAGAAGTATCTGGATAAGCGATGGAATAGGGGTGTATGTAGAAATGTCTGGATAAGTGATGGAATAGGGGTGTATGAAGAAATGTCTGGATAAATGATGGAATAGGGGTGTATGTAGAAATGTCTGGATAAGTGATGGAATAGGGGTGTATGTTGAAATGCTGGATAAGCAATGGAATAGGGGTGTATGTAGAAAATGTCTGGATAAGCAATGGAATAGGGGTGTATGTAGAAACATCTGGATATGTGATGGAATAGGGGTGTATGAAGAAATGTCTGGATAAGTGATGGAATAGAGGTGTATGTAGAAATGTTTGGATAAGTGATGGAATAGGGGTGTATGAAGAAATGTCTGGATAAGTGATGGAATAGGGGTGTATGAAGAAATGTCTGGATAAGTCATGGAATAGGGGTGTATGTGGGTACGTCTGGATAGGTGATGATGAAATAGGGGTGTATGTAGAAATGTCTGGATAAATGATGGAATAGGGGTGTATGAAGAAATGTCTGGATAAGTGATGGAATAGGGGTGTATGAAGAAATGTCTGGATAAGTGATGGAATAGGGTGTATGTAGAAATGTCTGGATAAGTGATGGAATAAAGGTGTATGTAGAAATGTCTGGGAAAGCAATGGAATAGGGGTGTATGTAGAAATGTCTGGATAAGCAATGGAATAGGGGTGTATGTAGAAATGTCTGGATAAGCAATGGAATAGGGGTGTATGTAGAAACATCTGGATATGTGATGGAATAGGGGTGTATGAAGAAATATCTGGATAAGTGATGGAATAGGGGTGTATGAAGAAATGTCTGGATAAGTGATGGAATAGGGGTGTATGAAGAAATGTCTGGATAAGTGATGGAATAGGGGTGTATGTAGAAATGTCTGGATAAGCAATGGAATAGGGGTGTATGAAGAAATGTCTGGATAAGGAATGGAATAGGGGTGTATGTAGAAACATCTGGATATGTGATGGAATAGGGGTGTATGAAGGAATGTCTGGATAAGCAATGGAATAGGGGTGTATGTAGAAACATCTGGATATGTGATGGAATAGGGGTGTATAAAGAAATGTCTGGATAAGTGATGGAATAGGGGTGTATGAAGAAATGTCTGGATAAGTGATGGAATAGAGGTGTATGTAGAAATGTTTGGATATGTGATGGAATAGGGGTGTATGAAGAAATGTCTGGATAAGTGATGGAATAGGGGTGTATGAAGAAATGTCTGGATAAGTGATGGAATAGGGGTGTATGAAGAAATGTCTGGATTAGTGATGGAATAGGGTGTATGTGGGTAAGTCTGGATAAGTGATGGAATAGGGGTGTATGTGGGTAAGTCTGGATAGGTGATGGAATAGGGGTGTATGCAGAAATGTCTGGATAAATGATGGAATAGGGGGTGTATGAAGAAATGTCTGGATAAGCAATGGAATAGGGGTGTATGAAGAAATGTCTGGATAAGCAATGGAATAGGGGTGTTTGTGGGTAAGTCTGGATAGGTGATGGAATAGGGGTGTATGTAGAAATGTCTGGATAAGTGATGGAATAGGGGTGTATGAAGAAATGTCTGGATAAGCGATGGAATAGGGGTGTATGTAGAAATGTCTGGATAAGTGATGGAATAGGGTGTATGAAGAAATGTCTGGATAAGCGATGGAATAGGGGTGTATGTAGAAATGTCTGGATAAGTGGTGGAATAGGGGTGTATGAAGAAATGTCTGGATAAGTGATGGAATAGGGGTGTATGTAGAAACATCTGGATATGTGATGGAATAGGGGTGTATGAAGAAATGTCTGGATAAGTGATGGATAGAGGTGTATGTAGAAATGTTTTTGGATAGTGATGAATAGGGTGTATGAAGAAATGTCTGGATAAGTGATGGAATAGGGGTGTATGTAGAAATGTCTGGGATAAGCGATGGAATAGGGGTGTATGAAGAAATATCTGGATAAGCGATGGAATAGGGGTGTATGTAGAAATGTCTGGATAAGCGATGGAATAGGGGTGTATGAAGAAATGTCTGGATAAGTGATGGAATAGGGGTGTATGTAGAAATGTCTGGATAAGCGATGGAATAGGGGTGTATGAAGAAATATCTGGATAAGCGATGGAATAGGGGTGTATGTAGAAATGTCTGGATAAGTGATGGAATAGGGGTGTATGAAGAAATGTCTGGATAAGTGATGGAATAGGGGTGTATGTAGAAATGTCTGGATAAGCGATGGAATAGGGGTGTATGTAGAAATGTCTGGATAAGTGATGAAATAGGGGTGTATGAAGAAATGTCTGGATAAGCGATGGAATAAGGGTGTATGAAGAAGTATCTGGATAAGCGATGGAATAGGGGTGTATGTAGAAATGTCGGGATAAGTGATGGAATAGGGGTGTATGAAGAAATGTCGGGATAACTGATGGAATGGGGGTGTATGTAGAAATGTCTGGATAAATGATGGAATAGGGGTGTATGAAGAAATGTCTGGATAAATGATGGAATAGGGGTGTATGTAGAAATGTCTGGATAAGTGATGGAATAGGGGTGTATGTTGAAATGCCTGGATAAGCAATGGAATAGGGGTGTATGTAGAAATGTCTGGATAAGCAATGGAATAGGGGTGTATGTAGAAGAAACATCTGGATATGTGATGGAATAGGGGTGTATGAAGAAATGTCTGGATAAGTGATGGAATAGAGGTGTATGTAGAAAATGTTTTGGATAAGTGATGGAATAGGGGTGTATGAAGAAATGTCTGGATAAGTGATGGAATAGGGGTGTATGAAGAAATGTCTGGATAAGCGATGGAATAGGGGTGTATGTGGGTACGTCTGGATAGGTGATGGAATAGGGGTGTATGTAGAAATGTCTGGATAAATGATGGAATAGGGGTGTATGAAGAAATGTCTGGATAAGTGATGGAATAGGGATGTATGAAGAAATGTCTGGATAAGTGATGGAATAGGGGTGTATGAAGAAATGTCTGGATAAGTGATGGAATAGAGGTGTATGTAGAAATGTCTGGGTAAGCAATGGAATAGGGGTGTATGTAGAAATGTCTGGATAAGCAATGGAATAGGGGTGTATGTAGAAATGTCTGGATAAGCAATGGAATAGGGGTGTATGTAGAAATGTCTGGATATGTGATGGAATAGGGGTGTATGAAGAAATATCTGGATAAGTGATGGAATAGGGGTGTATGAAGAAATGTCTGGATAAGTGATGGAATAGGGGTGTATGAAGAAATGTCTGGATAAGGAATGGAATAGGGGTGTATGTAGAAACATCTGGATATGTGATGGAATAGGGGTGTATGAAGAAATGTCTGGATAAGCAATGAAATAGGGGTGTTTGAAGAAATGTCTGGATAAGGAATGGAATAGGGGTGTATGTAGAAACATCTGGATATGTGATGGAATAGGGGTGTATGAAGAAATGTCTGGATAAGTGATGGAATAGGGGTGTATGAAGAAATGTCTGGATAAGCAATGGAATAGGGGTGTATGTAGAAACATCTGGATATGTGATGGAATAGGGGTGTATGAAGAAATGTCTGGATAAGCAATGGAATAGGGGTGTATGTAGAAACATCTGGATATGTGATGGAATAGGGGTGTATGAAGAAATGTCTGGATAAGTGATGGAATAGAGGTGTATGTAGAAATGTTTGGATAAGTGATGAAATAGGGGTGTATGAAGAAATGTCTGGATAAGTGATGGATAGGGGTGTATGAAGAAATGTCTGGATAAGGAATGGAATACGGGTGTATGTAGAAACATCTGGATATGTGATGGAATAGGGGTGTATGTAGAAATGTCTGGATAAGCAATGGAATAGGGGTGTATGAAGAAATGTCTGGATAAGGAATGGAATAGGGGTGTATGTAGAAACATCTGGATATGTGATGGAATAGGGGTGTATGAAGGAATGTCTGGATAAGCAATGGAATAGGGGTGTATGTAAAACATCTGGATATGTGATGGAATAGGGGTGTATAAAGAAATGTCTGGATAAGTGATGGAATAGGGGTGTATGAAGAAATGTCTGGATAAGTGATGGAATAGAGGTGTATGTAGAAATGTTTGATATGTGATGGAATAGGGGTGTATGAAGAAGAAATGTCTGGATAAGTGATGGAATAGGGGTGTATGAAGAAATGTCTGGATAAGTGATGGAATAGGGGTGTATGAAGAAATGTCTGGATTAGTGATGGAATAGGGGTGTATGTGGGTAAGTCTGGATAAGTGATGGGAAATAGGGGTGTATGTGGGTAAGTCTGGATAGGTGATGGAATAGGGGTGTATGAAGAAATGTCTGGAAAGGATGGAATAGGGGTGTATGAAGAAATGTCTGGATAAGTGATGGAATAGAGGTGTATGTAGAAATGTCTGGATAAGGAATGGAATAGGGGTGTATGTAGAAACATCTGGATAAGTGATGGAATAGGGGTGTATGAAGAAATGTCTGGATAAGCAAATGGAATAGGGGGTGTATGAAGAAATGTCTGGATAAGCAATGGAATAGGGGTGTTTGTGGGTAAGTCTGGATAGGTGATGGAATAGGGGTGTATGTAGAAATGTCTGGATAAGTGATGGAATAGGGGTGTATGAAGAAATGTCTGGATAAGCGATGGAATAGGGGTGTATGTAGAAATGTCTGGATAAGTGATGGAATAGGGGTGTATGAAGAAATGTCTGGATAAGCGATGGAATAGGGGTGTATGTAGAAATGTCTGGATAAGTGGTGGAATAGGGTGTATGAAGAAATGTCTGGATAAGTGATGGAATAGGGGTGTATGTAGAAACATCTGGATATGTGATGGAATAGGGGTGTATGAAGAAATGTCTGGATAAGTGATGGAATAGAGGTGTATGTAGAAATGTTTGGATAAGTGATGAAATAGGGGTGTATGAAGAAATGTCTGGATAAGTGATGGAATAGGGGTGTATGTAGAAATGTCTGGATAAGCGATGGAATAGGGGTGTATGAAGAAATATCTGGATAAGCGATGGAATAGGGGTGTATGTAGAAATGTCTGGATAAGCGATGGAATAGGGGGTGTATGAAGAAATGTCTGGATAAGTGATGGAATAGGGGTGTATGTAGAAATGTCTGGATAAGCGATGAATAGGGGTGTATGAAGAAAATATCTGGATAAGCGATGGAATAGGGGTGTATGTAGAAATGTCTGGATAAGTGATGGAATAGGGGGTATGAAGAAATGTCTGGATAAGTGATGGAATAGGGGTGTATGTAGAAATGTCTGGATAAGCGATGGAATAGGGGTGTATGTAGAAATGTCTGGATAAGTGATGGAATAGGGGTGTATGAAGAAATGTCTGGATAAGCGATGGAATAAGGTGTATGAAGAAGTATCTGGATAAGCGATGGAATAGGGGTGTATGTAGAAATGTCGGGATAAGTGATGGAATAGGGGTGTATGAAGAAATGTCGGGATAACTGATGGAATGGGGGTGTATGTAGAAATGTCTGGATAAATGATGGAATAGGGGTGTGTGATGAAGAAATGTCTGGATAAATGATGGAATAGGGGTGTATGTAGAAATGTCTGGATAAGTGATGGAATAGGGGTGTATGTTGAAATGCCTGGATAAGCAATGGAATAGGGGTGTATGTAGAAATGTCTGGATAAGCAATGGAATAGGGGTGTATGTAGAAACATCTGGATATGTGATGGAATAGGGGTGTGTATGAAGAAATGTCTGGATAAGTGATGGAATAGAGGTGTATGTAGAAATGTTTGGATAAGTGATGGAATAGGGGTGTATGAAGAAATGTCTGGATAAGTGATGGAATAGGGGTGTATGAAGAAATGTCTGGATAAGCGATGGAATAGGGGTGTATGTGGGTACGTCTGGATAGGTGATGGAATAGGGGTGTATGTAGAAATGTCTGATAAATGATGGAATAGGGGTGTATGAAGAAATGTCTGGATAAGTGATGGAATAGGGGTGTATGAAGAAATGTCTGGATAAGTGATGGAATAGGGGTGTATGAAGAAATGTCTGGATAAGTGATGGAATAGAGGTGTATGTAGAAAATGTCTGGGTAAGCAATGGAATAGGGGTGTATGTAGAAATGTCTGGATAAGCAATGGAATAGGGGTGTATGTAGAAATGTCTGGATAAGCAATGGAATAGGGGTGTATGTAGAAATGTCTGGATATGTGATGGAATAGGGGTATGAAAGAAATATCTGGATAAGTGATGGAATAGGGGTGTATGAAGAAATGTCTGGATAAGTGATGGAATAGGGGTGTATGAAGAAATGTCTGGATAAGGAATGGAATAGGGGTGTATGTAGAAACATCTGGATATGTGATGGAATAGGGGTGTATGAAGAAATGTCTGGATAAGCAATGAAATAGGGGTGTTTTGAAGAAATGTCTGGATAAGGAATGGAATAGGGGTGTATGTAGAAACATCTGGATATGTGATGGAATAGGGGTGTATGAAGAAATGTCTGGATAAGTGATGGAATAGGGGTGTATGAAGAAATGTCTGGATAAGCAATGGAATAGGGGTGTATGTAGAAACATCTGGATATGTGATGGAATAGGGGTGTGTATGAAGAAATGTCTGGATAAGCAATGGAATAGGGGTGTATGTAGAAACATCTGGATATGTGATGGAATAGGGGTGTATGAAGAAATGTCTGGATAAGTGATGGAATAGAGGTGTATGTAGAAATGTTTGGATAAGTGATGAAATAGGGGTGTATGAAGAAATGTCTGGATAAGTGATGGAATAGGGGTGTATGAAGAAATGTGTCTGGATAAGTGATGGAATAGGGGTGTATGAAGAAATGTCTGGATAAGTGATGGAATAGGGGTGTATGTGGGGTAAGTCTGGATAAGTGATGGAATAGGGGGTGTATGGGGTAAGTCTGGATAAGTGATGGAATAGGGGTGTATGTGGGTAAGTCTGGATAGGTGATGGAATAGGGGTGTATGTAGAAATGTCTGGAAAGGAATGGAATAGGGGTGTATGAAGAAATGTCTGGATAAGTGATGGAATAGGGGTGTATGAAGAAATGTCTGGATAAGTGATGGAATAGGGGTGTATGTAGAAACGTCTGGATAAGGAATGGAATAGGGGTGTATGAAGAAAATGTCTGGATAAGCAATGGAACAGGGGTGTTTGAAGAAATGTCTGGATAAGGAATGGAACAGGGGTGTATGTAGAAACGTCTGGATAAGGAATGGAATAGGGGTGTATGTAGAAACATCTGGATATGTGATGGAATAGGGTTGTATGTAGAAACATCTGGATATGTGATGGAATAGGGGTGTTTGAAGAAATGTCTGGATAAGGAATGGAACAGGGGTGTATGTAGAAACGTCTGGATATGTGATGGAATAGGGGTGTTTGAAGAAATGTCTGGATAAGGAATGGAACAGGGGTGTTTGTAGAAACGTCTGGATAAGGAATGGAACAGGGGGTGTATGTAGAAACGTCTGGATAAGGAATGGAATAGGGGTGTATGTAGAAACGTCTGGATAAGGAATGGAATAGGGGTGTATGTAGAAACGTCTGGATATGTGATGGAAGAGAATATGACTGTTTGCAGGACAGTCTGGATGGAGAGAGGCTGTATGCTGAAGAGTGCAGATGAAACAGAGCTTATTGTGGGGGGATCTGGATAAATAATGGAATGGTCTCTATGTCAGAGAACGGTCCGTGGGTTAAAGAGTCTGGGTAAGGTATGGAACAGGATGGCATGTAGGAGAGCCTGGATAAGCAATGGAATAAAGCTGTATGGAGGACAGCCTCATCACTCATCCAGAGGTTCCTACACACACCCCTATTCTATTATTCATACAGACGTTCCTATATATATGTACACCCTACTCCATCACTTTTTCAGACTTTGCTTCACACACCTCTGGTGGACTGGGTTTACGTAGGAGGCCCTGGATAAGTGTGGGAACAATGCTGCTGACAGCCAGCCAGACAGCAGTGTGAATGCAGTGTAAGGCAGCACCAACCAGGAAGAGGGGGGGAGTAGTATTGGCCAGTAATGATATAAATACCTTCAAAGTATCATACAACCAGATATGAATCAAAATCAAGGACAAACAAATAACAACACGAAACATGACATGTTTCAACCTCTTAGGTCTTTTTCAGGCAAGATAACCAACATCCAGGACATTGAAAACGAAGAACGAGCATTCACTTATCTTCTCATATTTGGAGCAAGAATGGGCGTTGAAACCAAATACTGAGAGATAATATACATCGATCTCTGAGATACCATTCCCTTGTTACAACCACGCAGTTCTTGGGGTTTCACCACAGCCAAAAGGGCATGAATGCCCCTTGGAACAGCCCATCCCCACTCACACAGCCTTACATAACCACAGGGAAAAGTCCGTGAGCACTGTGCGGCCACTGCAACATGGAAAGGTCAATGAGGGTTCAGGGTCAGGCGCGTGAAGGTGGCTGCCTGGTGGAGCGGTATGACGATGGCTGTGATGTCATCGTGGGAGGGCTCCTGCCCATTCACTGGGTTCCATCCGGGTCTGTCCGGGTCCCTGGTTCCTCTGGCCTCCAGCACGGCCTGGTGGGCTGCTCGTCCATAACCTGCCCACAGAGCCAAGGTCAACCGATTCATTCCACACCAGGGTCACACTTTCACTGGTGACCTTATTTCTCCAACACCAAGGTCACACTTTCACTGGTGAACTTATTTCTCCAACACCAAGGTCACACTTTCACTGGTGACCTTATTTATCCAACATCAAGGTCACATTTTCACTGGTGAACTTATTTCTCCAACACCAAGGTCACACTTTCACTGGTGACCTTCTTTCTCCAACACAACAGTCACACTTTCACTGGTGAACTTATTTCTCCAACACCAAGGTCACACTTTCACTGGTGAACTTCTTTGTCCAACACAACGGTCACACTTTCACTGTGTGAACTTCTTTGTCCAACACAACGGTCACACTTTCATTCCTCTTGGTGCACAGTGGAAACAAGTCAGCAAACCACGCTAAGATCTTCATTTGCTGTTTATGAAAACTGCCTCAAGTAAAAAAACAGAGGCAGCGCTGCCAAGGGCTCAAAAGCACAAAGTGTAGCATTTTGACATTTGATGTGTAACATTCCAATTAAAGCGTAGCATTCATATGTGATGCGACAAGTCACCAGTTCACCTGTGAAAGTGTGACCCTGGTGTGGAAGAAGTAAGGTCACCAGTGAAAGTGTGACCTTGGTGTTGGAGAAATAAGTTCACCAGTGAAAGTGTGACCTTGGTGTTGGAGAAATAAGTTCACCAGTGAAAGTGTGACCTTGGTGTTGGAAAAAATAAGTTCACCAGTGAAAGTGTGACCTTGGTGTTGGAGAAATAAGTTCACCAGTGAAAGTGTGACCTTGGTGTTGGAGAAATAAGTTCACAAGTGAAAGTGTGATCTTGGTGTTGGAGAAATAAGGTCACCAGTGAAAGTGTGACCTTGGTGTGGAAGAAATAAATTCACCAGTGGAAGTGTGACCCTGGTGTTGATGAAATAAGTTCACCAGTGAAAGTGTGACCTTGGTGTTGGAGAAAAAAGTTCACCAGTGAAAGTGTGACCTTGGTGTTGGAGAAAAAAGTTCACCAGTGAAAGTGTGACCTTGGTGTTGGAGAAATAAGTTCACCAGTGAAAGTGTGACCCTGGTGTTGGAGAAATAAGTTCACCAGTGAAAGTGTGACCTTGGTGATGGAGAAATAAGTTCACCAGTGAAAGTGACCTTGGTGTTGGAGAAATAAGTTCACCAGTGACCTTGGTGTTGGAGAAATAAGTTCACCAGTGAAAGTGTGACCCTGGTGTGGAAGAAATAAGTTTCACCAGTGAAAGTGTGACCCTGGTGTGGAAGAAATAAGTTCACCAGTGAAAGTGTGACCTTGGTGTGGAAGAAATAAGTTCACCAGTGAAAGTGTGACTTTGGTGTTAGAGAAATAAGTTCACCAGTGAAAGTGTGACCCTGGTGTTGGAGAAATAAGCTCACCAGTGAAAGTGCAATGACCCTGGAGTTGGAGAAATAAGTTCACCAGTGAAAGTGTGACCCTGGTTTTTAGAGAAATAAGTTCTCCAGTGAAAGTGCGATGACCCTGGTGTTGGAGAAATAAGTTCTCCAGTGAAAGTGCGATGACCCTGGTGTTGGAGAAATAAGTTCACCAGTGAAAGTGCGGAGACCCTGGTGTTTGGAGAAATAAGTTCACCAGTGAAAGTGTGACCCTGGTGTTGGAGAAATAAGTTCTCCAGTGAAAGTGCGATGACCCTGGTGTTGGAGAAATAAGTTTCACCAGTGAAAGTGCGGAGACCCTGGTGTTTGGAGAAATAAGTTCACCAGTGAAAGTGTGACCCTGGTGTTGGAGAAATAAGTTCACCAGTGAAAGTGTGACCCTGGTGTTGGAGAAATAAGCTCACCAGTGAAAGTGTGACCCTGGTGTTGGAGAAATAAGTTCACCAGTGAAAGTGTGACCCTGGTGTTGGAGAAATAAGTTCACAGCACATTCCGCGGCATTTCACTGTATGCCTGACTTGATAACTGGACTAAAATGATGGAAATCTCACCAGTTATGACATGACTTACAAAAAAAAAAAGAAATGTCGACAATGAAAGCAATCGATATGGCAGCAAAGTGATGATCCATCTTTACCGATTTTTCTTCTGCTTTTTCCCTCCTCTCCCCTCTGATTTGGTCATTTTTTGATCCATTAAGTCTGCAATCTAAAGTTCTACTCTGCTCCATTTAAGCTGCTGTTAAATCCACGAAGCATGTCTTTTTCTTCCTTTTTTTTTTTTTTTCTTTTTTCTTTTTTTTGCAAAGCCGTTGTCACAAAGTGTAGCAGAGTACCAATGTCAACAAACCCATAGCATGCTATATGTCCATAACACAGCACTTAGCAGCTCTCCAGACAGCAAAACTGACCTCTGGATGGGGAAGATGTCATGAAACAACCCAGCATCTGTAAAATCTGTAACCTCCCTTTAAACACTGTTGATCCAAGAATGGGGTAGATCGAACCATTACCAGCTGAGCAGGCCCCCCTTCCTCCCCCTCCCCTGCATAAAGACCTGTTCTGACCAGCTGCAGTGGTTAGTACTGCTTGTTTGCAGGGTGGTTATTACCAGTTGAGCAGGCACCTCCTGCAGAATGACCTGTTCTGACCAGCTGCAGTGGTTAGTACTGCCGGCTGCAGGGTGGTCATTACCAGTTGAGCAGGCACCCCCCACAGAATGACCTGTTCTGACCAGCTGCAGTGGTTAGTACTGCCTGTTGCAGGGTGGTCAGTCTTGGGTTCAACTCCAGTCGGAGACATTTATTTGTGGGACGTTTTTAGCCCTAGACAGCTCCATCTAGGCGTAATATGGGCTCATATGGGAAGGGTGGAACCATACAGTCAAGTTCATTTCCTCAAAGGATGCATCCCTGAACAAAAATCCACCCCCCTCCCTAACAAAAAAAAAAAACAACCAATCATTTTGTAAACAACACAGCAGGAGTCTGCATTCCACAGGCCTGGCCCGATTGCCCAAAATCATTCCATGACCCCGAACAGAGAACAACAAAAAGAGATAAATTTACTGTGCCATTTTAAAAATCGTAAAATTTGCAGGACTGTACTGTACTTCTTCCCTGAAGTCATTGCTTTACAAAACCACACAAGAGACGCTGGTGTTGCAGTACACTCGCTGAGCATCACCCAAAGGTCTCCCATGTGGCCTGCTCTCCTGGATACCCTCCAGTTTCCCTGACTCCTCCTTAGCCAGGTATGTGCTGAGTTCACACACAAAAAAGTCACGGTCACTGTCAGCAACGTCATATGGCCACTGCCATTGATGCTGGGAGAAATGGCGCTTTTCAGGGGAGGACACTCTTTCATACTGGGTCCTAGACTAGTCACTGTCATCATCAGCAGGCGGTGTCCTGACATGCTAGATCAGACTGCGCAGCACATTGTAAGGGACCGCCTACTCCATGTCAGCCTAAAAGCGAGACAGACCCTGGGCAGATGGGGTGAAGACATACAGGAAGCTGTGGGGGTACCCTTGGAGGCTCCAGGAGACAGCAAAGTTCATTTCAGAGATGGAGTGTGGAAGTAAACAAGAAGAAACACCACTGAACACCAACAAAGTGCCTCAGCAGCAGTGCAGAGTCCCCTCTGACGGCTGCCTCATCATGATGACCTCATATTGATAGCTCCCTGGAATCTGCTGATGTTGGGACAGCAGCAGAACGAATCTGAGGGCGACGCGAAAGGAAAGAGGAAGAATGAGCAGCGAGGGATTCACACAGAAAAAAAAATCAGTTTACACTCTCAAACATTATCCTGCTGCAGTCTGCCAACTGCAAATCCCTGTCGATTACTTATCCCCTCTGCACCCTGATGTAGATTTTCCATCCTACATTACGCTCTAGTTTGTACATGAACACCACAAAATGAAACGTCCTGCTTAAGTGAAGTCTAGACCAATGGAAAAACAGCGTCTGGTGTCTGTGCCTAAAAAGTAGTACCATTTTCAAGCATAAGAAGAAAGAGTTTTCAGCACTTAAGTATAAAAGCCATCCATGCTCGCTGGAGCCAGCAATGCACAGGACTTAACCAGGGTGTAAAATCACTATGGGACTTCACAACAGGCCTGACTCCCCAATACTGCTCAGCATTGCTGTCGGCAGTAACCCACTAACCGGTCCCCCTCCTGGGTGTGTGTGGTCAAGGCGGCGCGGATCAGCTGTCCCATGCGTTCGTTGGTCACCGTGTCCCACAACCCGTCAGACCCCATCACCACCATGTCCGTGTCCGCGACCGCCTGGTCTCTCAGGTCCAGGACCTTCACCTGTCACATCACATTACTCTGGGTACACAGGTGTCTAGGGCCCCCAAATCCTTGCCATCAAGCTACTGAGTTGTGCTGGCCTTTACCTGTCACAGCATAACACACTTGGTACACATGCCTTGGCTTAAGGCTGTGTCAGACAAACTGACATTGGCTAGAACACCAAGGCTACATCAAAATGTTGTTATGCTTAGCATAGTTGTGTGGGGATTGTCTTCAGTTGTGACAAGCTCCTTGCATAACATTATCAGTCTCCAAAATCCCTTGAAGTCGGAGTGTGGCTGCCCACATGGCAGTGTAATCAAACATGGTCACACACGTAATGTTTTCATCCCCAGCTGATGCATTTGTACCACAGTGTTCAAGTGCTTCAGCTACTCGAATGATCCCTGGAGTCTTTTAACCAGGGTACGACAACAAGACCACTTGGTAAACAGGTGTCTAGGGGCCCCCACACCCTAGCCATCACACTACTGAGTTGTGCTGGCCTTTACCTGTCACATCACATCACCCTGGGTACACAGGTATCTAGGGCCCCCAAACCTTTGCCATCAGGCTACGGAGTTGTGCTGACCTTCACCTGTCACATCACATCACCCTGCGTACACAGGTGTCTAGGCCCCCCAAACCCTAGCCATCAGGCTACTGAGTTAAGCTGGCTTTCACCTGTCACTGCACTTAGTACACAGGTGTCTAGGGCCCCCCAAACCTTGCCATCAAGCTACTGAGTTGAGCTGGTAAACAAAGACAAAACAACAGCAAAAGCACTTGGTCTTCTTCAACTGAACTATACCACAGATTTGTTTGTTACAGGCATCACAGTAATTTTTTTTTTTCTATATGACAGGTAATCACATGGGACACAATGTTGATGTCAGTGTTCCTGTCCTTTTGTAGCAGTTGTTTGTCCTGCACCAAGTAAACAGTGATTTTTTGTCCTTCTTTAGCCTGATTTGGTATTAAGGAAGCATCTCTTAAATTTTTTTTTCCCAAAGCTGAAAATCCTTTCATCGACAGGTATGGCACCACTGACAGGGGGACACAACTTCTGCTATGCAGGAAACCAAGTCGGTGACCAAGGCAAAGAACACGAGTTCACACCACAGGTGTACTGACATGGTCAAACTTTCATAATTCACTGTGTCAGGAATGAACTGTTAAAAAAAACAGCATAAAAAGTGCGAAAAGATTTAATGCTATGGATGATATAAATTGGAAAAAAAAAAATCTTTATAGGATTAGTGCCATAATGATCATAAAGAACACTCAGAATAAACAGAACTGTACTGCCAGGAGCCCATGTAAAAAAATGATGATTCTTTTGTTTCTAGCTCACCTCAAGCGATAACTTTTACTTTTTGCTTCTGACTGCAAGTCAGAGTTAAAGTCTTCATTTACATTATCATGTCATTTGCTTCCATCTCCAACACCTTTATCTTTCCACTATTGTTTTGTGCATTTATCATTTCTATTGATAGCCATCTCACAGTAATGTTTGGTGCATTTATCATTTCTACTGACAGCCTTCTCACAGTAATGTTTGGTGCATTTATCATTTCTACTGATAACCGTCTCACAGTAATGTTTGGTGCATTTATCATTTCTACTGATAACCGTCTCACAGTAATGTTTGGTGCATTTATCATTTCTACTGATAACCGTCTCACAGTAATGTTTGTGTGCATTTATCATTTCTACTGATAACCGTCTCACAGTAATGTTTGGTGCATTTATCATTTCTACTGATAGCCGTCTCACAGTAATGTTTGGTGCATTTATATCATTTCTACTGATATAGCCGTCTCACAGTAATGTTTGGTGCATTTATCATTTCTACTGACAGCCGTCTCACAGTAATGTTTGGTGCATTTATCATTTCTACTGACAGCCGTCTCACAGTAATGTTTGGTGTGCATTTATCATTTCTACTGATAACCGTCTCACAGTAATGTTTGGTGCATTTATCATTTCTACTGATAACCGTCTCACAGTAATGTTTGGTGCATTTATCATTTCTACTGATAACCGTCTCACAGTGATGTTTGGTGCATTTATCATTTCTACTGATAACCGTCTCACAGTAATGTTTGGTGCATTTATCATTTCTACTGACAGCCATCTCACGGTATTGCTTGGTGCATTTATCATTTATGCTGACAGCCACACAGGCAGCATTGTTTGGTGCATTTACCATTTCTCCCTACAGCTGTCTGGGCATATTGTTTGGTGCATTTATCATTTCTCCCTACAGCTGTCTGGGCAGTATTGTTTGGTGCATTTATCATTTCTACTGACAGTCGTCTGGACAGTAATGTTTGGTGCATTTATCATTTCTACTGATAGCCACCTCACAGTACAGTTTGGTGCATTTATCATTTATACTGACAGCCACACAGGCAGTATTGTTTGATGCAGTTTTCATTTCTGCTTATAGTCGTCTGGGCAGTACTGTTTGGTGCATTTATCACTTCTGTCACTTAAAACATCTGTAGAAGACAGATTCGCCAAGAACTCATGTCTGCTTTGTACTGTGTATTAAATAACTCCACTCTTTTTGTGCTTCTTTGTATCTTAGCTTGCAGCTTCTTCATTTTCTGACTTGATTTTCAGTGCATGTAAAGCATAACTACTTGTTTACAGTAGCCGATAAGACAAAAGTTTAAAGTGCCTACAATAGCAGCTTTTGCTGGGCATAATACTGGTGTGAACTGAAAACAAGTTTGGACACGCTACATGCTGCTGTGCTTGCGTGCTATGACTGAAGAGCATCTTCGATGACTGGAAGATTAATGTCTAGGGATGCATTTTGTACATAATATATTTTGTGCATGTGAAAACACAAAATAAAAAGAAAATAAACAAAACTAAAATATTATGGGCTGTGTGGACCGGGACACAAAAAGTTGCTCAGATAATGCACAGACCACCTGACACAGTGAGTTGCGAAAACTTATTTTGATGTGCACAAGGTGCTTTATAATTTCAGACACAATGGTGAGAATTTGGGGGAAAAAAAAAGAAGAAAAAATCAAAACCCAGACTTGCAATGCCAAATATATTACATGCATTTTGGACTGAGAAAAGCAGCATTCTGTCTGTAATCATGGTTCCATCACTGATAGTACAGTATATTTCATGTGTTTTAAATAAACATCATGTGTTCAGTCGATCCAGTAGCTCATTGCATTTCCACATATAACACACTCATCATAAAGCAGAAAATGCTGCCCTGAGTGTATGCATGTGCACAGACGTGCAAATAAATATGTGAATGTGTGTGTGTGTGTGTGTGTGTGTGTGTGTGTGTGTGTGTGTGTGTGCGTGTGTGTGTGTGTGTGTGCGTGTGTGAGTGTGTGTGCTTGTGTGTGTATGCATGAGTGAGCACCATGAGTCTATGTCTTCTCCTACATAAAGGACAAATGACACAGCAAGTGAGGAGTGAAGAGGGGAGGTCACTCCCATAGTGTTACCTCAGGCATACAGGAGAGGAAGGGCTTGACATGCAGGGAGGTGTAGGCATCCTTCAAGTCATGGTCACCAAGACTTCGGCTCACCCCAATACAGTTCATCATCAGCCGCGACTGAAACCATGGAGACAGGAAACGCCATGCTTAGAATGCTTAGAAAGTTCACAGGTGCCTTTCTACCCTGCCCCCTGGCCCTCTTTCTCATACTCCCATTCTCCCTCCCTCCACTTCCCTCACCTTCCCCCCCCCCCCCCCCCCCTCTCTTTCCATGTTTGTCAATCCTCTCTCTTCCAGTCACACCCACATGCAGTTCAGAACACACCACTCACAAACCCACCCACCCACATGCAGTTCAGAACACCACTCACGTCTAAACCCACGCACCCACAGTTCAGAACACCACTCACCTCTAAAAAACCCACCCACACGCAGTTCAGAACACCACTCACATCTAAACCCACTCACCCACAGTTCAGAACACACTCTCTCACATATAAGCCCACCAACACGCAGTTCAGAACACCACTCACCTCTAAACCCACCCACACGCAGTTCAGAACATCTCTCACCTCTAAACCCACCCACCCACAATTCAGAACACCACTCACATCTAAACCCACCCAAACGCAGTTCAGAACACCATTCACCTCTAAACCCACCCACATGCAGTTCAGAACACCACTCACCTCTAAACCACCCACATGCAGTTCAGAACATCACTCACGTCTAAACCCACCAACAGCCAATGGTCATCACCCAGACCTTACTCTTCCATCAGATGTTTTACAGAGATGCATAACATTAAAAACTGACGATGTATCAGCCATTCTTCTTTGTCAAACACTACACACACTCCACAGGGCTCCTGCTGGCTGTTGCTTCTCAGCAGTCACCTGACCCTCAGAACGGAATTCTGCAGGTCATCGCCATGCATTCACATCCTTTCATTTACGTTTCAACCATGAATCCAACCTCACCGTTTTCTTGCCTTTGTAGGTCTGGCATAATGCTTGGATCATACTTTCTATTTTCAGCTTGCCTCACATGAAAAACTTTGTGTGTGTGGCTGTCTGTGTTTGGCTGTTGTTAAGAATAAATTAATGGCATTTCTTTCAATCTTACACATATTGGGATAACCCCAAACTGATCTGTGGATGCTTGAAGCACACTTTGATTAGGTGTGGTTACACACTCTGCAGAAATATGAAGAGTCAACAGAAATGACAGCCAAGTTACCATGTTTAATTAAAGGCTGATGCCTGAAGCATATTCTTAAAGGGTACTTTGTTATGATGCACAAATTGTGCCTCAGTGCTCTGCAGAAATATGAAGAGTCAACAAAAATGACAGCCACGTTACCATGTTTAATTAAAGGCTGATGCCTGAAGCATATTCTTAAAGGGTACTTTGTTATGATGCACAAATTGTGCCTCAGTTGGAACCAGTATCAGTCCTCAGATACTGGTACCATTTCAGTCATTCTTCTTCATCAAAAATTACACAGAAATTACACAAAAATTACAAAACACACTGAGGTTTACCCCAAAACTGCTACTGGTATACTTTTCGGTTAAAATATGTATATTTTCAACAATGTGTGTCTACACATCTTCCAATTTTTGTGAAAGCATGGGCGGTCTGGGGGCAGGGGAGAGGAAGTTCTTCGTCCAAATTTTCTAAAGCAGGGTTGGAGGAAGGGGGTGGGGGGGGGGGGGGGGGGGGGATTCATTTTTCACCTGCCATTCACACAGCAGCGGGTGCAGAGGTACCTATCTTCTAGTAACTACCATAAAAATAGTTTCTCCTGATAAATTATTTTCAAACCTGATTCATAAGCATAGCTTGGCACAAATTAATGATCTCTGGTTTAAAAGGAAAAAAATTCTGGATCCCTAATCCCTGCTTTTCTTCCAATGTATAGGCACACTGTCAGAGCCTCGAGACACACCCAGACGCAATTTCAAATGCGAGAGTTTGTGAGAGTTGTTGCTCTTTGGACAGAGCGCAGCAAGATGACACAATCGTTACACACCTGAAGTGCATTTACTGCTCAAGAACTTGGTCTCTGCACTGAATTTTCGACGCAGATTTATCCAGTTTGTTGTATTCATTGTATTTTTGCCACACATGTGCACAGAATACAGTGGAATTGTATGGGTATACAATTATCAGAGATTAATATTGTGTCTTTATTTTTCAACAAAGTCCACCAGTAAAGGTCAGTAATTCAAGACAAACATTCTTGTGTTAAGGCCGAACTTCAAAGTCCCATAGCCTCTTCACCAAAGAGGCGTTGAACTGTCTAAGGTTTACCACATCTGGGGCATGGCATGAAGGAGGGCGCTGCCCATCTCTCTCCTTCTGCTTCTCTAACCTTTCCTTCGCTGAACCAGGTACCCATTTACTTCTGGGGGGACAGAGGTCTTCAAGCCATGGAAATCCCACCCTACGAGTTGTTCAAACTCACAGCCATCAGCTCCGCATGCACATGTTCTGACCACTTGATTGCACTCCTGTCTCAGTGAAGATGCTGGGCATGAGAGAAGGGAAGAACGGTATCAACTCTGTGGTGCTGTTTTCAAAATCACATCCCCAAAACCCTGCAAGTCCAAACTGCAACAAGTCTTGAACAAACTCTAGCAGCTTGTCGTAAACATGTTTGTCTTTATGTTGTTGATGTTTGTGACTGACCCATCAGCACAGTCACTCACACCTGAAGATCTGTCACAGCAGACAAACCATGACTTGGTCACCTGAGTCACTGGCACTTCACTTTAAGCAGATCTGACACATATCGACGACCATAATCTACACTGATATTTAGAGCTTGCATTAGCCCATTAAATCAACTACAATCATGCTAAAAGGACAGTCCTCTATCACTGTCATGTAATCTTTTGGCCACACATAATTAATTCGAGGTGAAAACCATATTCTCTAACTTTTATATATTCATCGCAATGGTTTTTTACAGGAACTGAAGCCAACGGCTCAAAGACCTATATCTTTCCACCGAAACTTTTACCAATAACTGAATGGCAATAAATTATACAGTCTACTCAATGAGGCAAAGAGGAGCTACTGGAAAATGATGGATGGGAGGAAAGATAAATTAAAAGGTTGAGTAAGTGAACTGAAAGGAGCGATATTTTATCTTAATCCATTTTTCATTAGCACAGCTGGAAACACCAAGCAATACCCACCGCTTTCTTTCTGCCATGGATGAGGGGAAGTTGATGTCTGCCGAGCTCACCTCTTTCTTGCTCCTGCAACCCATGACCCTCAGTGCACATCATGATGTCTGTGTACGTCATCAACAGGGCACACAACCACATCTCTCACAATGCGAGGTGCACAATCTTACATCATTATGAAGGCAAACAGTTATCACATCTCTCACATGCGAGGGTGCGCAATCTTACATCATTACGAAGGCAAACAGTTATCACATCTCTCACAATGCGAGGTGCGCAATCTTACATCATTACGAAGGCAAACAGTTATCACATCTCTCACAATGCGAGGTGCGCAATCTTACATCATTACGAAGGCAAACAGTTATCACATCTCTCACAATGCGAGGTGCGCAATCTTACATCATTACGAAGGCAAACAGTTATCACATCTCTCACAATGCGAGGTGCGCAATCTTACATCATTACGAAGGCAAACAGTTATCACATCTCTCACAATGCGAGGTGCGCAATCTTACATCATTACGAAGGCAAACAGTTATCACATCTCTCACAATGTCAGGTCTGCTTCTATCACCAGCATGGTAGACAATACCGTATCTCTCATTGCCACAATGTGAGGTCATGCATCACTAACATGGCGAAAAAAAACATCTCCCTCCTCTCACAGTGAGAAACATGACTTCTGCATATATCAACAACATGGCATAATACCGCATCTCTCCTCATGTGTCTTTCCAGTATCCAAGCTGCACCTGCTTGGAATCCTGACAATAATATAATGAATACTTATATAGCGCCTATTCTCAGCTAGAGACCAAGCTCTAAGCGCTTTACAATCCACACTCGTTTACACAATAGGCTGCCTACCTGGGTAGTGCCGACTGAAAAGCTGCCACCTGGCGCTTCATTCATTTGTTTCCCGTGTCATCCAGTCAGTATCGTTCAATATTGTTCATGCAATTTCCTTACTTCCCTTCATTCTTTCCATTTCTCACGCAGGGTGCATGCTATGTGTAACGTCATCCATACCAACGGCCAAACTGGTCTACTCTTCCGAAGGTTGGTGATGGGATTTTACGTGTGTGCAAGATATTATGCATGCGTTCACACATGGAACCTCGGTTTACAGTCTCATTTGAAGGACTGTGTGGGGAATGAAGTCAGAACCAATGTTAACTCCGAGGTAAAAATCCCCCTGTATCAGAACCCCGGCGGAGATTCGAGCCCGCAACCCCAGGATCACCAAGATTACGAGTCCCGCATTCTACCAACTGAGCTATTCCGGCTCCAATGATGTAAAACATCAAACAATGATGTAAGTTTCATGAAGGATCAAGAATTTGACAAGATAGGATAAGATAATGTTGCTTATAGCCCAGCCGACCGCAAAGGGCCATATCAGGGCTGTCACCACGTTAAAATCACCTCACAGGTCATTCATTCACAAAGAATTTGACAGTGAAGGTTTGAAAAATGATGACCATGTCAGGAGAAGTGAAAGAACTGCGCAGTTTCCCACATTAAAAACAGCAACAACAAAAAAACCCAAAGGAGAGTGAGGTGGGGGCCGGAGGGTGAAAGAGATGGAAGTGGAGTGGAGGAGGAGAGGGAGGAGGCAGGAGGAGAGGGGAGAAAAAGTGAGGAGAGAGAAAGAGATGTTATTCAGTTTGTAAATCCATTCATAAACTTTTCCCATTTATATCCTATGCAACCTTCAAACTGAGCCAAACATTACCTGCTGTCATATTTGCTCACCATAGACACGACCTTCACACTGATTGTACATTACCTGCTGTCATAATTGGTCATCATAGACACAACCCACACACTGACCTACACATTACCTGCTGTCATAATTGGTCACCATGGACACAACCTTCACACTGACCTGTACATTACCTGCTGTCATAATTGGTCATCATAGACACAACCTTCACACTGACCTAAACATTACCTGCTGTCATAATTGGTCACCATGGACACAACCTTCACATTGACCTATACATTACCTGCTGTCATCATTGGTCATCATGGACACAACCTTCACACTGACCTACACATTACCTGCTATCATAATTGGTCACCATGGGACACAGCCTTCACACTGACCTACACATTACCTGTTATCATAATTGGTCACCAAGGACACACCATACACACAAACATACACATTACCTGCTGTCATAATTGGTCACCATGGACACAACCTACACACAGACTTACCCATTACCTCCTATATAATTGGTCACTTGGATACAGCTTTCACACTGACCTACACATTACTTGCTGTCATAACTGGTCACCATGGACACAACCTACACACTGACCTACTCATTACCTGTTGTTATAATTGGTTACCATGGCCACGCCCTACACACTAACCTCCACATTACCTGCTGTCATAACTGGTCACCATGGGCACAACCTCACATTGATCTACTCATTACTGTTGTTGTAACTGGTTACCATGGCCACGCCCAACACACCGACCTACACATTACCTGCTGTCAGAATTGGTCACCATGAACACAACCCACACTCTGAACTACACATCACCTTCTGTCATAGTTGGTCACTATGAATACTGTCTTCACGCCGAACTACACATTATCTGCTGTCATAATAGGTCGTCATGGATACAACCTTTACATTACACTACAAATAACCACCTTTAATGATTGTGACAATCCTGACAGCAAGCTACATGTTACCTGCAGTTACTGTTGGTCACACTGAGGTATGCATTATCTGCATACATCATTGGTTAGCACAGACACAGCCTTCCACCAAGCTACATATTACCCACTGTCCCAATTGGTCGTCAAGGTCTAGCCCTCACACTGAACCATATACTGTCCTGATTGGTCACCATACATATATAAGCCTTCACATGGTGTTCTATATTAGTCACTGTCTTTACCGTCACCTTACATTACTCATTGTCCTGCGTGGTCACTATGGATACAGCCTTCACGTGGACATACACATTACTCAGTGTCCTAACTGGTCACCTCGGATACAGCTTTGGGTGTATCTTTTTCTTTCTTTTCACAAAAACATTGCCTTGTGTCCTAACCGGTCATCTTGGATAAGCCTTCACACTGAGCGACGTGTTACTGTCCTAACTGGTCCCCAAAGACAAACAGCCTTCCACTATTCACCATCCCGAATGATCATCAAGAATAACAACCCTCACGCCCAACACAACAGCCTTCCACTATTCACCATCCCGAACGATCATCAAGAATAACTACCCTCACGCCCACACAACAGCCTTCCACTATTCACCATCCTGAATGATCATTAAGAATACCAACCCTCACGCCCAACACAACAGCCTTCCACTATTCACCATCCCGAACGATCATCAAGAATAACAAACCCTCACACTGAACTACACAATACTTGCTGTCCTGAACAGTCGCCATGAATAACAGCACCTGCACACTGAATTACAGGCTGTTGTGTGGCACCTGGAGCACTGACTTCTACATCAACTATAATAATAATAATAATGAGGACAATTTTCTATAGCGCCCATCCTAACAACGTAGGCTACAAGGCGCTTTACAAGTTTTCACAATTCAATATCTAAAAAATGTAAGCAGAAACACACACACACACACACACACACACACACACACACACACACACACACACACACACACACACACTGGAACATAATGTTACATGCATAAACACACTATATGACCGGTGAACAGCTCATTTGTACACAAAGCAAAGTGTGCAAGTGACATGTTGTAATATTTCAGGTGGTATCCTGCAACTGGCGTTTGAACATGTTTTGAGTACACACAAAACAAGAATTTAAAACACAATAGATCCAATAAAATGCTAAATAAAATAAGGAGCAAAAGATGAGCCTGCCTGTGAGGCGACTCAACCTTGACCCCTCTCTATGATGCTTGATCACAGCGGAGGAGTACCAGGTGGCTCTGAAGCTGACAAGGTGTGGTGCCCATGCCAATCACGCTCTTCTTATTCCGCCCCCATCCCCATACCCCACCCCAGCGTGAGACCACTCACCATCCATGGGCATTAGGCATTTTACACAACAGTCGCTGGCCCAGGTCCGTCTTGTGCACGGAGCGGCAGAACTGGGTGGTGGAGAAGCCCTGGGTCAGTTCAGGGTGGTACCTGGCCTGAAAACAGTTGGAGTCACATCTGCCACGATCGTCCACGGTGGAACTGGACGCTGAGGGCGCAGACCGTGGGTCACTTCACTTCAGTTTAAGTCTCAGACTGATAATTTTTTTTTTTTTTACACTTAATGCACTGATATTTTTTAAATACTGTTGCAGAATCTTCAGGTCATGATTACTGACTGAAGAAAAAAAAATGATTACTGACTGTCACAAAACAACAAAAAAATCCAGATAACATAACGAAACAAGAAAACTGATAAATCTTTAAAGAGTGTTTGAAATCACTCTGCCAAACATGGTCAAACAAATCTCAAGACAAAACACTATGCAATTCGATTCAACGCCCATCTTTGACAAGATAAGTGATAGCTCGTTCTTCATTTTCATTGTCCGGAGTGTTGTTTATCTTGCCTTAAGATGACCTTTGAGGTTAAAAACACGTTGTGTTTTGTCTTGTGATTGGTTTTCTCCATGTTGTTTGGTGGAATTGTTTCAAACACTTTGTAAGATTTGTTTAGATTTCCACCTGCAGTTGCCTCACTTTGCAACTAAGAAAATTGATGACAAGTAGATCGGTACTGAGGAGGCTGTAGGCCTCCATCAAGGTACAGAACCTCTGCATAGAAATATACCAAAGACATGTGGTCTGTGACAAATTTTACTATATTAAAAAGAGGTGAACCATCATATATCACTGGTTATGTCATATCTGTAGACACTTTGCTGTATTTTTCTTGTCATGCAGGTAAGAAATATACAGTTAAAGCCGCTTTATAACAAAGTGTGATGTAATGAACGCTAGATATAACGAAGCAAAAGGGATGGTCCTGGCAAAATCCTTCTTTACAAGACTAAAAATCTCTCCGATTCAACAAAGTCCGATGTAACGAAATGCTGCTTATAACAAAAGGGTTTTAGTGTCCCCAGCAGGTGATCATGTTTGTTTATAACAAAGCAGCTGCCTATAGCAAATCATTATGTTCAGCCCTGTGAAAGAGTTCAAGCTGCATATAACAAAGAGCTTATTTTTCTCAGAAGTGGCTGTTAATTTGCTGCGATGTGTATTGCTTTCTACCATCACATGCTGTTCTAGGGAGATGGAGGAGTATCAGCATGGCATATGAAATGTAGAGCTTATTATGCATTGCTCTGAACAGAGTTCACACATTCCTACACCTAGTTGACTACCTGCTTAACCTAAGCTTGTTTCGTTTTGCTTCCACAGCATCACAGAGGCAGACTGAAAGTGCACAGTCTCCCCCCCCCCCCCCCCCCCCCCCCCCCCCCTATAGACCGCTGATTTGTCGTAACATGCCAATTGTCACGTTTGCGACAAATCTGCGAGCATCAACAGGATTGTGATAAAACTGTGGTGTGCTGTCCGACGATTTGTCACACGTGTGATATGTCGGCGGGTTGTGACAAATCAATGGTCAATGTGCATTTAGGATTGGGCCTGCTGAAATGTTGCACTTCGGTATACGTATGTCAAGTAAAAATCACTGTAACTTTTGGACATATGCATTATGCTGCAATCTAACTGACCCGTTGCTGCTTCTGTTCTCAATGTCTGTAGCTATGATGATGACAGTGATGATGATAATGACAATCACTACAACAAATGATCATTATATAGCCTACGCCGATCATAAGTTTTAAAATGACATTTCTTCTCTCTCTCTCTCTCTCTGGTATAAAGTTGCTTTATATGTTCTATTGTGCTACATTGCCTACCCAATCAATTGTCTAAATAATTACCTATGCATTGCCTAAATTCATGAAATAGTTAAATTTGATTAAATGTTCATATTACAACCCCTCCCCTTTTCTTTCTCCCTCTCTCTCTCACTCTTGCTCATTCTTTGTGTCTATGCCATGTGTTATTGATATATTTTTCGTTCCATTGCTTTTCTGCGATTATAACTATTAACGTATATGCTATAAGCCTACTTTCAATGTCCACATCTCGTGTTTTCTTCTTATTTCTCATTATTATTGTGGTTCCAACACTCCCTAAATCTCTTTCTCTCTCTCTCTCTCTCTCTCTGCCCACTCTCCTGTCTCTCTCCTTTTCTTTCTTATTATTTTCTTATTTTCAATAGTTCTACTTCGGTTCCTATTATACAGTCTTAGGATTATTATGATGCTTTGTACGACGCCTTGTAAACTGATCTGTAGAGATACATTTTCATGTATGTTTCATTTTATTTTGCTGTAAGGCCACCGACCAGTATACAATGGGTACACGTCACCAGCTAAGGAAGTAATTTCTTTCCAGAAACACACAAGCGAACAATTACAAGGGAAATAATTCAAGGAAACAAACCCAAGATAAACAACAATATTTTCACTTGCATTTAAAGAGAGAGAGAGGGAGCGAGAGAGGGAGAGAGAGAGAGAGAGAACAAAGAGACAATGAGACAATGTTAGAGATAGGGATCAGATGGAATAACACGGCATACCAAAGCATAAATTCTGTCAGCATCTTGGTCAGCAGTGAAGTCGGTAGACATAGGAATCACCTGGTCACCTACATAGGCCACTGTTCTGAGACCACAGAGTACACAGAGCACAATGACAGCAATGTACAGACATCAACAGCCCCAGATCAACCAGTGTATTATGACCACACAGAGCACAATGACAGCAATGTACAGGACATCAACAGCCCCAGATCAACCAGTGTATTATGACCACACAGAGCACAATGACAGCAATGTACAGACATCAACAGCCCCAGATCAACCAGTGTATTATGACCACACAGAGCACAATGACAGCAATGTACAGACATCAACAGCCCCAGATCAACCAGTGTATTATGACCACACAGAGCACAATGACAGCAATGTACAGACATCAACAGCCCCAGATCAACCAGCGTATTATGACCACACAGAGCACAATGACAGCAATGTACAGACATCAACAGCCCCAGATCAACCAGCGTATTATGACCACACAGAGCACAATGACAGCAATGTACAGACATCAACAGCCCCAGATCAACCAGCGTATTATGACCACACAGAGCACAATGACAGCAATGTACAGACATCAACAGCCCCAGATCAACCAGCGTATTATGACCACACAGAGCACAATGACAGCAATGTACAGACATCAACAGCCCAGAGATCAACCAGTGTATTATGACCACACAGAGCACAATGACAGCAATGTACAGACATCAACAGCCCCAGATCAACCAGTGTATTATGTCCACACAGAGCACAATGACAGCAATGTACAGACATCAACAGCCCCAGATCAACCAGTGTATTATGACCACACAGAGCACAATGACAGCAATGTACAGACATCAACAGCCCCAGATCAACCAGTGTATTATGACCACACAGAGCACAATGACAGCAATGTACAGACATCAACAGCCCCAGATCAACCAGTGTATTATGACCACACAGAGCACAATGACAGCAATGTACAGACATCAACAGCCCCAGATCAACCAGTGTATTAAGACCACACAAAGCGCAATGACAGTAATAGACATCAACGATCTAAAGTCAATTAGACCATGAATCTGACAACACAGAGTCCAATGACAATAGCATGCAGACATCAACAGCCCCAAACCAACCAATGTATCTGACCACACTGTGCACAATGGCAGCAATATACAGACATCACCATCCCCAAATCAACCAGATGAGTATGACCACACAGAACATGGTGTCAGCTGATATACAGACATCAAGAACTTCATATCAACCAGACCACAAATTTGACAACACAAAGCTGACTTGCAGTAACATACAGACATCAACAGCCCCAGATCAACCAGACAATGAGTGTGACCACACAGAGCACAATGCCAGTAATGTACAGACATCAACAGCCTCAAATCAACCAGATGAGTGTGACCACACAGAGCACAGTGTCAGCTGATTATTAAGTCTTGAGAATGTTATTACATCTAAAATGACAGCTCATAGGCACCAAGAACCCCAAACAAACCAAACTAGTACCAGGCAGAGTGACTGCATAATATGAACATAGAATTAGTTCACTGTTCTGGCAATAGGTATGGATCCAGTTCTGTCTGTATGCTGGCTTTCATCAATGGGGATTGGCCTTGTGATCAGAATGAGTGTTGGTGTTCACACACTCTCACTCACACACACACACACACACACACACACACACACACACACACACACACACACACACACACACACACACACACCACACACACACACACACACACACACACACACACACACACATACACACACACACACACAGAACACACACACACACACACACACACACACACACACACACACACACACACACACACACACACACACACACACACTCACACACAAGCACATAACCATGTACACACACACACATACCCACACACAGAACAGCTTCGACATCAAACAATCTTGAAACTGAGAAACACACATAAAAAAGGTATACATTAGAACAACAAAAACAACCCATACAAGACAGAAACAGGCAAATCTGTTGCTTGGTCAAGATAACCCTAACACAATTGCCACAGCTACTACACTGTCGGAAAGCAAAGAAAGAGAGGAAGAGCAGATCCGAACCTGCAGTCCCCGGCGTTGGCCACATACAGTTTGCCAGACAGGAAGAGGGCCACCAGAGTGCAGCACCCACCAGTGATGCTGAATGACGCCTTCTCCCTCCAATCTGCTCATCCTACAACACCCACAGGGCTCAAGGCGTATACATGCACGAAATAAGTATATATATATATATATATGTGCTATATGATATATAACAATACTTGGTGCTATAAAAAAAAAAAAAAACCGAAAGCAAGCTATATGACATATCACAAATACTCACTGCTAAAAAAAAAAAAGCAAGCTATATGACATATAACAATTAACAATATTTATTCTTAATAGCCCCCCCCCCCCAAAAAAAAAACAAACAAACAAACAAAAACAAACCCAAACAAACAACCAGCCATGCTATACAACATATAACAATACTAATTCAAAAAGAAAAGAAAGTTTGCTACATAAAATGGAGCTACATGACATATAATAATATCTATCAAAAAAAACAAAGCAAAAAAAAAAAAAAAAAGCACCCTATATGACATAGAACTAACACTGATACTTGAAAAAGAAAAAAAAAAAAGAAAGCAGGCTACATGGCATATAAGAATACTTATTCTAAAAAAAAAAGAACATCGTAAACTGTTTCTAAAAAAAGATTTTTCTAACAGCATCTTCCACAGGGCTGAATGTGTACACATTCATGAAAAAAATATGCTATATGACATATAACAATACCCACTGCAAAAAAAAAAACACACACAAAAAAAAAAAACGCAAGCTATATATCATATAACAATACTCATTGTTAAAAGAAAAAAAAGAGAAAGCAAGCTATACAACATACAACAACATTTTTCTTAAAAAAAAACAACATGCTATATGACATACAACTTCTATGCGTACGCAGGCTGACACACCTGCGGACACTCCCTATATGGACAGACAAGTATTAATCCCATCTACCCCACAAAGGGAGTGGAGTTTTGTGTGTATGACCGTTTTTATCCCGCCATTAAGGCAGCCATACTCCATCTACAGGGAAGGTACATGCTATATGTAATGTGTCATCCATACCAACAGCCAAACAGGCCTTCTCTTCTGAAAGTTGGCGATGTGATTTTTTGTGTGTGCAAGATGTTATGCGTGCGTTCACACACAGAACATCAGTTTACAGTTTCATTTGAAGGACTGTATGGGAAATGGAGTCAGATCTAATGTTAAATCTGTGGGAAAAGTCTGAAACTGCCTGGCAGTGATTCAAACCCACAACCCTTGGATTACGAGTCTAGTGCTCTAGCAACTGAGCTCTTCTGGCCCCCTGACATAGAACAATACTAATTAAAAAAGAAAAAGTATGCTACATAACAAACGGAGACATGACATTTAACAACACTTACTGAAAAAAAAAGCATGATATATGACACAGCAATACTGATGCTTAAAAAAAGCACACTATATGGCATAAGAATACTTATTCTGAAAGAAAAAAAATCTTAAACCGATTATCAAAACGAATTCTTAACAGCATTTTTTGCCCTGCAAGTAGGAAAGGAGAGAAGAAGAGACAACACTGAACCAACAAGCAGCTCAAACAGAAAAGGCAACACAAAATCTGATGCAACATACTAGCTCATGCAGGAAAAACAAACGGCCATTTGATTCAACAAAACAAATCATGTAGGATTCACAAAGCAAGGAAAATTTGATGCAACGAAAGAAATCATGAAGCATTCGCAAAGCAATGAAAATTTGATGCAACGAAAGAAATCTTGAAGACCGGCACAATAATTGAAGGTTTGATGCAACAAAACAGATCATGAAGGTTTGGCATGGCATCCGAAAATTTGACGTAGCAAAACAAACCATGTAGGACTGGCGTGATGATGGATGGAAAATCTGATGCAACAAAACAAATCACACAGGACTGGCGTGGCGACCAAAAATATGGAAGGCAGAATAGCAGTGCCAACACACTGGATGTTCCTGGACTCTCTACAGCATGAAAGGGGGAGCAACCAACAAGCACTTACAGCAGCTGGCACTCACCATGGCCTGAAAGGCAGCCTCCAGAGCCCCAACAACCAGGTCGTCAAAGGTGATGCAGTCAAACAGGGTGCAAGGCGTGGAAGCTTTTGGGCTGCACTGCCGTCAGGAGTGTCGGCAGGGGCGTTGTCTGGGGGCACTTGGTACTCCCTGGACTCCCTCAGGGCCAGTTCAAAAAGGTCTTTCCTGACTTCCACCAGTTTCTCCTGGCAGAAACGTGTCACAGATCAACGTCGATGTACGAATGTCACTGTCCTGACATAGCAGTGATGTTACATCAATTACTGTTTTTGACATGGTGACATAACAATCATGTTAGACCTGTCATTCATTGTCTGATTATATACTGACTCAGAAATATTACATATGACTGACACAGAGATATGTAGTGACATGGCAATGTTATATCTGTTACAGTTACAAATGTTACATACATTCATTGTCTGACACAGAGACATGCAGTGACATGGCAATGTTACATCTGTTACAGTTACAAATGTTACTTTGTTGTCTGACATAGAGACATGCAGTGACATCTGTTATTGTAATAATATAATTGTATAACATAACAATGATCTATTACTATTGTCAGACATAACATTTATGTTACACCTGTACTGACACAAAAAAATTATGCTAGATCTGTCATCGTCTGACATAGCCATAATGTTACAACTGTTGTCTGACACAGTGACAAAAGCAATGTTTTTATTTCGTTTTGTCTGGCAGTGATAAAGCAATGATGTTACATCTGTGATTGTGACATAGACACATAGCCATGGTGCCACATCTGTCATTATTTAACTTGATGACACAGCGATGATGTCGCATGTTACTGTCTGATATAGTGACATAGAGATCATGTGACATGTTATGTCTGACATAGTGACATAGCAGTGATGTTACATCCATTATCATCTAACATGGTGACACAGCAGTGATGTTACATCTGTTACTGTCTGACACGGCTACATAGCAGTGATGTCACACCTATTACTGCCTGACATGGTGACATAGCAGTGATGTTACATCTGTTACTTGTCAGACATAGCAGTAATGTTACATCTGTTACTGTCTGACTAGGTGATATAGCAGTAATGCATCTGTCACTATCGACAAAGTAACATAACCATGATCGTTCCTTGCGTAACAGCCCCCCCCCCCCCACCCCCAAAACACACACAGCAACACCTCATGGTGCCTAACTTCCTGATACCTGCAGACGAGGGATCTGACCTCACCTGGGGGTGATTGATGAGCTGGTCAGCCACCATCAGTGCTGCCCCAGGACCCCTGTGCCCATCAAAAACCCCAAAGTAAACCCCCCTCACACTGGGGATCTGACCTTACCTGGAGGTGATTGATGAGCTGGTCGGCCACCATCAGTGCTGCCCCGGGACCCCCCGTGCCCATCAAACACCCCAAAGTAAACCCCCCTCACACTGGGGATCTGACCTTACCTGGAGGTGATTGATGAGCTGGTCGGCCACCATCAGTGCTGCCCCGGGACCCCCGTGCCCATCAACACACCCCAAAGTAAACCCCCCTCAGACTGGCCTCCGCTCCCTGAAACAGATCCATACAACACCCTGCCTTGCACACCACCTCCACGCAGTGACTGCCACTGGTTCTTCTCCTTCTTCTTCTGAGTGTGCAGGCTGATACTCCTGCGGACACCCCCTGCATAGGGAGTGGAGTTTTGTGTGTATAACCGTTTTTTATCCTGCTATTAAGGCAGCCATACTCCAACTTCGGGGAAGGTGCATACTATGTATAATGTGTCATCCATACCAACCGCCAGACTAGCCTTCTCTTCCGAAAGTTGATGATGGCATTTTACATGTGTGCAAGATGTTATGCCTGCGTTCACACAAGAAACCTCGGTTCATTCGAAGGACTGTATGGGAAATGGAGTCTGAACCAATGTTAACACTGAGGGGAAAATCCTCCTGTACCGAAACGGCCCGGCAGAGATTCAAACCTGCAACTCCAAGATTACAAGTCCGGCACTCTACCACTGAGCTATTCTGGCCCCTGCAACTAGCTTCAATATCATCATGTACTGAAAGTAACATTCCCAGCACTATTCAAGTTTAAAAAATGAAAACAAATGCAGAAAAAAGGCACATAATTGCAGGTTTTTTTTTGTTTGTTTGTTTCATTCTTAGGCCTTCCAATGACATCATTTTTATTTTTTTTTTTTTGTTTGTTTCATTGTTAGTTCAACCCATCATTTCAATTTCATTTTTTTTTGTTTATTATTTGTCTGGCCTCTAATTTCAGTTTCATATTTTGTTTCATTGTTAGTCCAACCATTAATGTCAGTTTTATTTTCTTGTTTCATTGTTAGTACAGCTATTTCTGTTTCATTGTTAGTACATCCCATAATTTTCAGTTTTATTTCTTGTTTCGCTGTTAGTGCAGCCCATAATTCTAGTTTCAATTTTGTTCCCTACAATTTCAGTGTTGTTTCTTGTTTCATTTTCAGTTCAGCCCATAACTTCATTTTATTTTTGTTTCATTTTTAGTCTAGGCCATAATTTCATTTTCGTTTTGTTTTGTTGTAAGTGCAGCCCATGATTTCATGTTTAATTCTTGTTTCACTGGAAATGCAGCCCATGATTTCATGTTTAATTCTTGTTTCACTGGAAATACAGCCCATGATTTCATGTTTAATTCTTGTTTTCACTGGAAATGCAGCCCATGATTTCATGTTTAATTCTTGTTTCATTGGAAATGCAGCCCATGATTTCATGTTTTATTTCTTGTTTCACTGGAAATGCAGCCCATGATTTCATGTTTAATTCTTGTTTCACTGGAAATGCAGCCCATGATATCATGTTTAATTCTTGTTTCATTTGAAATGCAGCCCATGATTTCATGTTAATTCTTGTTTCACTGGAAATGCAGCCCATGATTTCATGTTTAATTCTTGTTTCACTGGAAATGCAGCCCATGTTTTCATGTTTAATTCTTGTTTCACTGGAAATGCAGCCCATGTTTTCATGTTTAATTCTTGTTTCACTGGAAATGCAGCCCATGATTTCATGTTTAATTCTTGTTTCAGTGGAAATGCAGCCCATGATTTCGTGTTTAATTCTTGTTTCAGTGGAAATGCAGCCCATGATTTCGTGTTTAATTCTTGTTTCAGTGGAAATGCAGCCCATGATTTCGTGTTTAATTCTTGTTTCACTGGAAATGCAGCCCCCATGATTTCGTGTTTAATTCTTGTTTCACTGGAAATGCAGCCCATGATTTCGTGTTTAATTCTTGTTTCAGTGGAAATGCAGCCCATGATTTCGTATTTATTTATTCTTGTTTCACTGGAAATGCAGCCATGATTTCGTGTTTAATTCTTGTTTCACTGGAAATGCAGCCCATGATTTCATGTTTAATTCTTGTTTCATTGGAAATGCAGCCCATGATTTCATGTTTTTAATTCTTGTTTCACTGAAATGCAGCCCATTATTTCATCTTTAATTCTGTTTCACTGGAAATGCAGCCCATGATTTCATCTTTAATTCTTGTTTCATTGGAAATACAGCCCATGATTTCATCTTTAATTCTTGTTTCATTGGAAATGCAGCCATGATTTCATCTTTAATTCTTGTTTCAATGGAAATGCAGCCCATGATTTCATGTTTAATTCTTGTTTCATTGAAAATGCAGCCCATGATTTCGTGTTTAATTCTTGTTTCACTGGAAATGCAGCCCATGATTTCGTGTTTAATTCTTGTTTCACTGGAAATGCAGCCCATGATTTTTCGTGTTTAATTCTTGTTTCACTGGAAATGCAGCCCATGATTTCATGTTTAATTCTTGTTTCATTGGAAATGCAGCCCATGATTTCATGTTTTTAATTCTTGTTTCACTGGAAATGCAGCCCATGATTTCATCTTTAATTCTGTTTTCATTGGAAATGCAGCCCATGATTTCATGTTTTTAATTCTTGTTTCACTAGAAATGCAGCCCATGATTTCATCTTTAATTCTTGTTTCATTGAAATGCAGCCCATAATTTCATGTTTAATTGTTGTTTCATTGGAAATGCAGCCCATGATTTCATGTTTAATTCTTGTTTCATTGGAAATGCAGCCCATGATTTCATTCTCAATTCTTATTTCACTGTAAGTGCAGCCTAGCCAACCACACAGGGCCTGTCCCAGCTGTCAGACTCTGGGAAAAGAAGTCTTGTGCTAAAAAAAAGTCTGGGAAAAAAGTCTTGTGCTAAAAAAAAGATAAACAAACCAAAAAAAACAAATCATGACACATGAGGAAATTAGAATGGAAACCCTTAGAAGAGAGAAGAGCCTTAATTAAACTTAATACCTTCTTCAAAGCAGAGCTAAACTAATTGATATCCCAATGGAACAACTAGTATTTAATAAAAGTAGCACCAGGAGTGGCGGGTCAATCTTATGCCATACCTGCATCAAATATTGACAGCCATTTACATTCATTTTATCCTAGTCCTGTAAGCTGTGGAACTCAACACAGAGTGCCATCAAGATTGCCACAAATGCAGTCTCTTTTAAAAATCAAATTGATAAGACAATCTTGAGATCTGCATATTGATTGACTTTTCTATTTTAACTTCCCCATATATTTTAACCCATAACCTGGCCATTGCTTTTAACCTTTTAAATATCATGTGCGACCCCCTTTGTTGCCAAATTTTGCTCCTGGGGCCAACAGGCTAAGACGCATTCTCTTTTTTTTTTTTTTAACATGCGCGCTGGTGACCTACTCATTTTGAGTGCACCAGCTTTTAAGGAAGAAGAAGAAGAAGACACTGACGAATGGACAGTGCATGTCCACTCTGGACAATGTGTAGACACTTCCGCTGAACAGTCATAAGATTTAAATAAAACAAAAAATAAAAAAAAAAACAACAACAAAACTGACATGTTATCCACTTTAGTTTCCACAGCAGAAGAAGGTGCAATGGTTTTCACAACGACAGGTAAATGGACCACAGAAGTAGGATTGATGGAGAACGACAGTAAAGTAAAGCAAAAATAACAACAACGACAACAACAACAAAAAGAGTGAAAGAGAGTGACAGAGAAAATGGCAATTGCTACAGCTGACAGGACAAAGGTGTGTGATTTCTACTGTCAGGGTGCCCAGCATGTCTACACAAAGAGAAGGCAGAACTGGCCTCTGGTTTCTGTAGACCACACTGCTTGTCCTGGAAAGTAGGCACTCTGCTGCCATTACTTCACATGAGAAATGAGACACCCAGTCTTGGCTTTGTGCACTGGGTTTCAGTGATACAAGCAAAGACTGCGTGTTTTCAGATGATTTGTTTGCTTTGCCGTGGTTCTTGAAGCGGTCAATCGTGGACAAAGGAATTTTGTTTTTTATGATGATTACATGTACAACAAACACAGGGACAGACTCTCAGAGAGAGAGAGAGAGAGAGAGAGAGAGAGAGAGAGAGAGACAGACAGACAGACAGACAGACAGACGGGCACACAGAGAGACAGGCAGACAGAGGGGTAGAGACACACACAGAGAGAGAGAGAGAGAGAGAGAGAGAGAGAGAGAGAGAGAGAGAGAGAGAGAGAGAGAGAGAGAGAGAGAGAGGAGGAGTAAAGCGGAAATTAATGAGACTGACACAAAGAGGCAGAATCTTTGACAGACACTTGCATTAATTAAGAAAAAATCTAAGTAATGAAATAAACAAACAAAATTAACTGAATGTAACCAAAAAAAAACACACCCTTATTTAAGATAAAGATGGCCATTATCCTACTGACAGGAAACACAATATGTAATACCAACCTGATAGTTACAGATACAAACAACGAAAAAAATACAAAGTGAAGTGAACTTTAAAGGCAATGACAGAGACAACAACGAAAAATACAAAGTGGAAGTGAACTTTAAAGGCAATGACAGAGACAAACAACGAAAAATACAAAGTGGAAGTGAACTTTAAACACAATGCACTTGATGCTTTGAAACAAAATTTCAATGTTACGTAATTTTCAAAAAAAAGAAAAGAAAAGCTAGTAGCCAGAGCTTTAGATTGTTCTGCGGAATCTGAGGTTTAACAACTGACCGGAGGTGAAAATGAAGGGTCAGTTTAGAAAATCATGGGCCCAGTTCAAATTGACTCATTTCAAGGGAAGGGTAGGGGTGGGGGGGTGGGGGGGCTGGAGGTGGGGTACAGGCCCAAGTATCAAAACTTTACCATAACTGCAAAACAGAAGGCAAACAAAATATTTCATAGGGTGGAGACGGGGGCTTACCTCAACCTTCGCCTAAACAAAAGTAGTATCAATTCCAATGAAAAAAAAAACACTTATTATTTCCATGGGGATTGATCTGATAAGCAAACTGGTAGAAGTTTTTTTAATTTCTTTCTTTTTTTTTCTGCGTACGCAGGCTGATACTCCTGCAGAACTGCCTGTATAGACAGGTAGTAAAGTTTTGTGTGTATGACCATTTTTTCATCCTGCCATTAAGGCAGCCATACTCCATCTTCGGGGAAAACTGGAAGAAGTAATTTTGGACCCACTGACTTGTGGCTGAGACTGCATCAATCATGATATTAAACAGACAGTAGTGCATACAAACTTGAAATAACTACTAATGTCAAAGTAAGAACATGAAAAAGAATACGCACTCAATTACACAATTTCTTGAAAATGCCACTTCAGGTATGAATCAAGTTTAGCGGTTCTTTTTCAGAGGCACGCTGAAAAGATCTGCAAGACTGGTAATAAATCAGTAAAGCCCCCATTGGCGAACAGAACTTACAACAGCCAATCAAAATAGGCCAAATGTTTCTGATCTCATACTTTGCAACCTCTGAGTGTAGGCCTGCTATGCAGTAACAAAGACTAGCCACACTGGTTTGAAACTGGGTGATCAGTACATGCCTCATAGGTATATTTGGGCAAGGGACCATGCCCCATTTTAAAGAATTAGTTTCAAAGCAGACAGGTGTTTGCACTGCAGTCCACTGACCTGCGGTCTGTCAGGGAACTGGGTCTGCTGGTCGGCAGTGAGGCGATGGTCCAGTTTGATCTCCCCCACTGCTGTCTGGTCTTCGTTCTGCTTCACCCTCGTGCATACACATCTGCAACACGGTCACACATGTCACAGTATAACACAGTGCAACCAAACAGGATGTGGAGATTGGCTGCTGACTTGTGTAACTGTGGTATTTCATGGTAAAGCATGTTGCAATATAGCACAGCACATCAAATGCATCGTGACGATTGACTGGTGACTTGTGTTACTGTAGAATCTAAAGGTAATGCATGTCACAATGTAACACTTTACAACCAAACACATGTTATTCAGGGCAAACCAGCTTCTGACCAATTTTACCAACTTGTCTGTTATGAGAACATGGCCATCACCCACCCTTCAACAGCCTTCAGAGCGTGGGCAAGTCTTCTGAGTAACAGTCTCTTTTTTCAAGACTATGTTGCTGAAATGCTTGCTAGTCTTTGGCTCTCTTTTTTTGCAATTGACAGGTGTGATACCCTAGGTCAACAAGCTAGAGATCAACATGATGCCCACTTTAAGAGAGCTGGACATGATCAGTTTTTGCAGGCAAGACACTCACACATCATCAGCCAATCAGTGCTAATGTGAAACTCATGTATTGCAAAACCCAACATCTCCTTGGGCGCCATTTTTTTTTTTTTTCATTACTGTTCTTCAATAAATGCTCGCGACCGAGATCAAGAATTGGACCTCACTTTAAGATTCTGTCAAACATGGTTTTGCTGGTAATTTATTTAACTCTGCACTCCTGTAACAAATTCAAGCGTAAAAATTGCTCTTAGAATTGACAAAACCCCTCCCATTCTGCCACCTGCCCCTCCCTCCTTTCATCACACACACAGGCATGAGTATACAAGATAAAAAGTTAGTACGATTGAGGTAAGTATGAAATTTGGTGTGTACGTTATGATGAAAGCAGTTCACACAAAGTCTTTTCACTTTAAAAGGCAGAACACATACCAGGGGACATCCACAACTAGTGAAAATGTGCACTATATCTTTTTTCTTTTTTCTCGTTTTTTTTCCCCCCATGTACGCAAGCTAATACTCCTGTGGACACTCCCTGTGTAGACAGACAAGGAGCATCCCATCTACCCCAAAAAGGGAGTGGAGTTTTGTGTTTATGACCGTTTTTTTTATCCTGCTATCATGGCAGCCATACTCCAACTTCGGGGAACACACTAATTCTAATCTTGCTGATGTTGCTGTTATCTTCTAAACATTCGTTTTCACACGCACACCCATACTCACACGCACACATACATGCACGTACATATGCACACACACATGCACACACTCATGCACACACTAGCTACATTCTTTGATGTAAAGAAAGCATACGACCCGTGTTTGGCATGCTCGATTATTGTATAAACTGAAAAATATTGTATTTCTGGGAATATGTATGATTATATAAAAAAAAACTTTCTAGAAGGAAGAAATATATGTACACGAATCGGAAAAATATATTCATCATTCAGAAAAATAGATATGGGCATTCCTCAGGGTTCTGTTATTGCACCTTTATTATTTACGATCCTTATACATGATCTCCCAAAGGCATTGTCAAAAAAACCACCAATGTAGTGCAGTATGCAGATGATATTGCCATCTGGATTAATACTTCATTAAGGAAGCACTCGAAAAAAAGGGCAGTAAAATTTGTACAGACAATGTATCAAGGAGAATTGGACAGATTGTCTGTTTACATGAAAGAGAACGGTCTTGAATTATCTGGTGAGAAAACTTGTTTAATGCTTTTTAATAATGGCGAAAACCCAAAGGCTCTGCCCAACCTTACTCTTGATGACAGTGTTCTACAATATAGCAAACAGTCAAGTTTTAGGAGTGTTTTTAACACCGAAGCTGAACTGGAAAAAGCATATCGGAAATTTGATAGATAAAGCTAGGAAAAGATTAAATTGCTCAAAATTATATGTTGTCAACCATGGGGTCAAGACTGTACCGCACTTTTACATTTATATACATCGTTAGTCCGATCAAAATTAATATATGGACAAGAAGTATACTTCTCTGCATCTAACTACCCTTTTAAAGAAACTGCAAAGCTTAGATAGTAAAGCTTTAAAACTAGCTTTGGGTGTTCCAGTGCACACAAACACAAATGAAATGCTATAAGGAGACAAACATTTTACCTCTTAATGAACAACGAACGTTGGATGCGTCCAAATATTTAGAGGCCTATCTGTAAAAACTCTCTGTCACTGATGAAATTCTTATGGATTCCAACAAGGAATACCCCAAAGATCTAAAAATATATCATACATAGAGCCAATTAGAAATTTCACTTCTGAGCTTATGTCAGAATGTAGTATTGATATTGATGCAATTTCGGAGATTCCTATTGTCCCTCAAATGCCCCATGGGAGCATCTCAACGCAAAAATTGATGATGAATATACTACTTGGAAGAAAGATGACAATGTAAATATTCTAGTAAATGAAGTTCGAGAACATCTCGAAAAGACCTATCCAAATCATTTAAAAGTATTTACAGATGGTTCAGTAATGGAAACGTCTGACAGTGGTGGTGGATTCACTATACCATCCTTAAATGTGCAAAGGTCTTTCTATCTAGGCAGAGAATTTTCAATTTATACATCAGAGCTATATGCAATTATGAAAGCTCTGAATTATATCTTACATGACACGCCAGTATCATTTTATAGTGTGCTATTTTGTGTTTTCAAAATCAGTTTTACAAATCATTAAAGCACTGGAACTCTAAAATTAGAACTGATATTCTTTTTGAAATTAAGCATCTATTACATTGTTTACTTTCCCGAGGTATAACAGTTGATTTTTGCTGGGTTCCTTCACATTGTGGCTTAAAAGGGAATGAACTAGCAGACAAATTGGCAAAAACAGGGGGCTTGTACAATTTCTGAAACACCCTTCAACAAAGTCTTAAATTTTTCTCCGCATGAACTGATCCAGCGATTGGAAAAGAATATGCGGAAGAAACATCTTAATGAGAAATTATTCGTTCCGCCATCATGTCCAAGGTATCTAGCCAGATTAGTTCATAAATTACGGTTAAATACATGGAATACAAAATATTCACGAGGTATAGCGTGTATATGTCAGGAGAATATCTCAATTCGTCATCTTTTATTTGAATGCCCTATACTAACCCCAGCTTATAAGGAGAAGAATATTTTTATAAATAATTCTGTCAATGTTGATAGTGGGTAAATAACCCTTGTTTTTTTTTTATATTGCTTTGGTTATTGCTCAGTCGCCAGTTGCAAAACTACTGTGAAAAAAGACATTGAGATATGTGTGTTTTTTTTTTTTTTTTTTTTTTTTTTTTTTTTTTTTGCTGGGGGTTGGGGGGGGGGGGGGGGGGGGGGGGGGGGGGGGGGGGGGGGGGGAGGTGCTGATAGTACAATGGAATGTATATTGCAGTTTAAAGGTCTAAGATCATCTTGTGATGAAAAGACGTTAAATAAAACTACTGAACTGAACTCATGCACACACACACATCAGCATGCACGCGCATACACAAAAACACGGCTGCACACACACACATGCACAAAAATGTGAGCGCATGTGCACACGCACATGCACGCATGCATGTTAGTCCACATACACACATATAAACACACACAC